>OY747714.1:36115540-36315540 GCA_963556495.2 Valencia hispanica
ATCTGCGTCTCCCCATTGATCTGTCACTACAGCTCCTCATCGCAAGTTTTCCCGCCCGTAACTGGGGGTCAAAGATTGACACAAATATAAATACATCCATCCATCCATTTTCTGTACCCGTCTATCCTATGCAGGGTTGCGGGTGGGGCTGGTGGCTATCCCCAGCAATCATTGGGCGAAAGGTGGGGTACACCCTGGACAGGTCGCCAGTCCATTGCAAGGCAATACAGAGACACAGGACAAACAACCCTGCACACACACACTCATACCTAAGGGTAATTTAGAGAAACCAATTCACCTAACAGTCATGTTTTGGACTATGGGAGGAAGCCGGAGTACCCCGAGAGAACCCACTTATGCACAGGGAGAACATGCAAACTCCATGCAGAAAGACCCCAGGCCGGGATCTGACCCCAGGACCTTCTTGCTGCAAGGCAACAGTGCTACCAACTGTGCCACTGTGCAGCCAATACAAATAATATAAATACATTAAAATCCATAAATAAATCTTATCATTCATTAAAACATTATACACACAAGAAGTGATAATGTAGGCATCTTCATGAATTCAGAACATAAGGAGCTGGAGCAGAAAACAGGGCTGGATTAAAATCACTGACTAATCAACGACTCGTTTTACATTTGGACTGATGTCTGGGAGGAAAATAATCACAGTATGCCACTAGAATAAACTAAACTACACCACTGATTGAATCAACAGTTTTACTTTAGCTCTGAGTGCCAAGACCGCTGTAATTCATGTTTGCTGTTGTTGATATAGAGATTTATCAATGTGGTTATTGATTAAGATTAGCCTACCTGTTATAAATGTTGAATGTGTGGGTGTTGCGGGAATATTCCAATATAATTATTAGGATTTAATTACATGTTCTTTGTCTAGTGAATGTATCTAGGGCAAGATGACAAGTTAGGGGAAGCAAGTTTATTGTTCCAGCCTAATGTTCCTGCCAAAGATGTGTCAGATCACCGGAGAGACAGACGCTGGGGCAGCAAGATAGCTACGAACAGTCTGACCTGGGATGTGCTGGTTCATGCTTTACTATCAGACTGGCATGAACCCGTTCTCCAGGAGCTGGACATGAAGATTGGAGGAGACGTGCTGAAGAGATAAACAGTGATAGCTGAAAATTACTGTGAGATAGGAAGGTTGGGTAGGGAATTCGTGGCAACCCTGTTCCCTCCATGTTTCTGGCCAGACATGTTTGAAATAAATACTTAAACACCTTCTAAACAGCTTCTCATCGGGCATTATCCCCTACATAACATCTATTATGATAAAAGAAATGTGATGTCATACCCGGTTTACAGATGACATAGACAGGACAGAGAATGAAGAAACGAGAGCTGCTGAGGTCCACCATGCGACCTGACACAGAACTAACTTTTGTGCTTATGAGGGGAAAGAAAATGAAAGAAATGAAAAGTGACAGCTCGCTTAATCTGACACTGAAACATGGACAGTGACCAAAGTGACGTTGGCAGTTTTGCGACTGATTGATCTTGAACGTTAGCCTATGGGTTAGGGGTAACATTAGCCTATGTTAGCATCACCACTCAGAGACCAGACTCCTCCTGTCTTCCTCTGCCTCAGCAGCACCGGGCTCGGGCGGTGCTGGCTCGGCGCCCTGAGCCAGCGGATCTCCTCCGCCGTCACCAGAGATAGAGGAATAGAGGGAGGCTTTATGGAGCCCAGCGGCCGCGAGCCGTATCAGTTCGAGCCGCTGGCTTGGGGTGCTGAGTCAGCGCTGCCCGAGGCCAGCACTGCTGCTGAGGGAGAGAGAGACAGGATGGGTCCAGGATAGGCAAACGTTACCCCTACCCCATAGGCTAACATTCAAAACAGTATGTTAGCTATGCTAAGTGCTAATGTAATAATAATGGTAACCTGAAAAACGCAATCCAACTCCAAACTTGCCACGGGGCCGGTGTTAGTGATGTGTCGGTCGCGAACGGACCTGCTCAAAGAGCCAACTCTTTGAAGTGAACGATGGGAGCCGGCTCGTCATTGGGAGCAGTTTTTTTTTATTTTTCATCCCCCCCGCTTGTTTTGGTACACTTGGTACACATCGTTTTGCATTAATTTTGGTGATACATACACTTTAAGCAACAGAAAATCTGAGGAGCCACTTGGGAGCCGAAAGCGCCGGGTCTTTATGGTGAGCCATACCAAAAGAAACGGCTCTCCAAAAAGAGCTGGAATTCCCATCACTAGCCGTTATGTCTGATAGTTTTATACCCAAACCCACGGGGCGTGTCTGTGAGACCATGACTGCTGTGACATAGTAAATGCCTGTGACGTAAAGATGTACCGCTCTCCACCAATCACAAAATTCGAATCCAGTAGCCATCGTTCAATCCTAAGACGGCAGCACTAAGACATATTTAGACCAAAAAGTGTAGAATTTAACAAGTATACACGAAAATGTAAAAAAATCCCCAGAAACTGAAAGATTGGATTGGTAAAGACCCATTTATACAGTTTAGAAGCAAAGAAAAAAAGGTGTTTTTGGGTTTAGTTACTATTTAAACACAAGACAAAAATGACAAGGAAGGAGTCTCAATACATTGGAAGTACCTGTGCACAGTGTTTGAATAACAATTTTAAAAAAGAAATAAATTCACAGGAAAACAGAACAAACAAGATGACATGAAATACAAAAAAAGATTTCTAAGGATCTTGACTAATTCCATTATTTTCCTCAGTTTCTTTGTTCTTTTCTTTTTAGTTTGCTTTTGTTTTATTTTGTTCCATATCTATAACATTTTGACAAAATTACTTCATATCTAATCCATTCTACATCATATCAATTCAAATTGTATTATTACTTGCAACCACATAAAGTCAGATTTCTAATGTTCCATTTGCATGGAAGAGTTACTCTGAATACCATTGTTAAACTTCTATGTCATTAAATTCTTTTTCATTTTAAGGCTGTAAATAAGTTTTCACATTTAACAATAATAGGTAATAAATACCCGAGGAGCTGGAACAAGTGGCTGGGGAGAGGGAAGTCTGGGTCTCTTTGCTTAGGCTGCTGCCCCCGCGACCCGACCCCGAATAAGCGGAAGAAAATGGATGGATGGATGGAGGTAATAAATAATGGCTTCTGCAAGCTGTTGATGAATGTGCCGAAACCCCAAAATAAGGTCAAACAACTTAAGCTTAAATTTATGTGTTAATTGTAATGAAACAAGCATCTCGGATGTGGACTTCAAACTGCATAACTATCTTTATGCCTATCAATACTCTACAAGCTTTGGCCACATTCAAGTTTTGTAATGTGGCCAAAGTGTGTAGTTTTATTCACACATGTAAAATAATAAAAGACTTGTGATACGAAAAAATAACTAATTAAATCCATGACTTCTGGGTCAATTTCTAAGTTCTTTCATTCACTTAGTTTTATTTGAAATAGATGAAAGATTGAAAGCAACCCATCCTATGGTGAATATTAAACAACAATAATCCTGTTGTAATAACATTGTTATTAATAAGGTTTTGAAATTAACTTGGAAAAAAAATGTTTGCATATGATGTATAAAAGACTGTTCTTATAATTTCTTGTCTTCATGGTGAAACGGAATGAATATTCAAGGAATACGTCTCTGAAGGCAGTCCGAGTTGTGTGTATAACTGGAATACAAAAAATAAAGTTAAATGTTTAGGTGAGAACAAAGTAATACTTCAATATTCTGAATTAAATCTAAAGATACATTTGTTTAGTAAAAATGGAGCAACATTTGGTCTCACCTCTCTCAACCAATCCTCTAATTTTAATTTTGACTGGTCGGCTGGTAATCGTAATCTTATTTTCATTCGAAGAATATAATCTGTTGACACAAATACACTCTGAGTCAGATTAAACATTAATATAATAATCAGTAGAGATAAATAGAAAATCTCCATTAATGTTGCAAAAAATATATTTTTAATGATTTAAAAACCTAAGCAAAAAAACATTGAGATTTCTGTCTTATTTATATCTGTGAAGAAAAATTACAAATTTACCCAAGAAGGAATAAGTAAATAAAATTAAATGTTTTGCACACACATACCCTCTAAAAAATTTGATAATGTTCCTTTTATTTTCATGCATTTATGTAATGTTTTATAGTTTTTGGCAAAAGAGGAATAATACTCTCAAATTGGGTTTAAACTATCATGCAAAATTTTTTTAAAATGCTCATAAATGAAACAAAGCACTTGTTAGATATCTTGCATAATTAAAACAAAATCACACTTACTGGGTTCTTTGAAGAAGGCAGAGGTTTTGCCAAGTTGGATTGTATGTATAAACAGAAAAACAGTGTGTAAGGGTGAAGTATATAGCATAACTTTAAAAATGACACAATGTTTAAGAAATTAAATAATTCAGGAATGTACATTTTTGCTTTTGAATTTGTTAAAATTAAGCAAAAAAATACTTAGAACAAATACTGTAAGTCAAATGAAAATTGTGGTAAATAAATATGGTAAGTCTAACACTTTGTTTGCATAAGCTTTTACTAATGATAAACAACTTCAATCCATTTTAGCATTAAAGAAAAGTGGCCCATCTCCATCTGGTGCACTGATGTTTTTCTCTGTGAATGACGTGAGTAAACGTCTTCTTTTTCAAGGACCTTCCCACTTTTCACGTTCTGTCCGAGGCGTGTCCAGGGATGCGGGGGATTTTTAAATTGTCCGATTTTATTTTTCAACAAGCATGTATGTACCAATGACGGGCAATTTGTTGGGATTTTTTGAGTCATTTAGAATATGTAGAATTAAAGAAATTTAGAAAAACCATTCTTTAGACTTATCAAGATGTTAATTCAGTTTCAATTCAATTCAGTTTATTTATATAGCACCAATTCACAACAGATGTCATCTCAAGGCACTTCACAAGAAGTCATTTCAATACATTTATACAAACATTCCAATCTGTTAAAAAGTTTCCTATTTAAGGAATCCCAGCAGATTGCGTCAGTCATTGGCGTGAGGTTGGGCAGACTTTCCAACCACAGCAATCCTTCAGCAATCCCTCATACTGAGCAAGCATGTAGGAATGGTGGAGAGGAAAAACTCCCTTTTAACAGGAAGAAACCTCCAACAGAACCAGGCTCAGTAGGAGCGGCCATCTGCCACGACCGTCTGGGGGTTTGAGAAGACTTCTCAGAGACACAGAAGGAACAGAAGATCCGATTTAAGAGAACTTTCTATGTTACAGAAAGTAAAAAGTTGATAACAGGACACAGTGGATGTTCAGCCACTGGGAGCACCATTCCAGTCGATGCCCCCCGTCCAACAGGGCATTCCAGCCAAGCAGGATACAAGACCAGGTATATCTTCTATGGAGAGAAAAACATTGAGAGAGCACAAAGTTAACCGGTCGAAATAGCAGAATGTACTTTAATACAACTGGAGAGTAGTAGTAGAAAAGGAAGTAGCAGAGTGAAGAAAATTGGTAAGTCTCTCCTCCAGCAGTCTAAGCCAATTGCAGCATAACTACAGAGCTGGCTCAGGATGACCTAAGCCACTCTAACTATAAGCTTTATCAAAAAGGAAAGTTTTAAGCCTGGCCTTAAAAGTAAACAAGAGTGTCTGCCTCACGGACTAAAGCTGGGAGCTGGTTCCACAGGAGAGGAGCCTGATAACTAAAAGATCTGCCTCCCATTCTACTTTTAGAAATCCTAGGAACTACAAGTAAACCTGCAGTCTGAGAGCGAAGTGCTCTGTTGGGAACATATGAAACAATTAGATCTCTGATGTATTATGGAGCTTGATTATTAAGGGCTTTGTATGTAAGAAGAAGGAGCTTAAATTCTAATCTGGATTTAACAGGGAGCCAATGAAGGGAAGCTAAAACAGGAAAAATGTGATCTCTCTTTTTAATATTCATCAGAACTCTTGCTGCCACATTTTGGATCAACTGAAGGCTTTTAATGGCATTTTGTGGACTACCTGATTGTAAAGAATTACAGTAGTCCAGCCTTGAGGTAACAAATGCATGGACTAGTTTCTCAGCATCACTCCTGGACAGGATGTTTCTAATTTTAGCAATATTCCGGAGGTGAAAGAAGGAAATCCTAGAAACCTGTTTAATATGGGATTTGAATATCAAGTCTTGGTCAAAAATAATGCCAAGGTTCTTTACGTTATTACTGGGGGCCAATTTAATGCCATCCAGATAAAGTGATTGACTAATCAGTTTCTTTTTTAGAACTTCTGGTCCAAAGACAGCAACTTCTGTCTTGTGAGAATTTAAAAGAAAAAGTTTAGATTCATCCATGTTTTTATGTCTTCCAGACATGCCTGTAATCTACCTAACTGACTGGGTTCATCAGGATTTGTGGATATATATAGTTGTGTATCATCGGCATAGCTGTGGAAATTTATCCCATGCTGTCTAATGATTCTACCAATTGGAAGCATATATATGGTGAAAAGAATTGGTCCAAGCACAGAACCCTGTGGAACTCCACAAGTAATCCTTGAGAGTGAAGAAGATTGATCATTTAGATGAACAAACTGGAATCTGTCAGACAAATATGATTTAAACCAGCCTAGTGCTGTTCCTTTGATCCCTGCAACATGTTCAAGCCTTTCTAAGAGAATATTGTGATCGACTGTGTCAAAAGCAGGGATTCGGGAGCTCTGGGGCGCCGCACTCCCTGGCTGTAGTCCTGGCCGGGGGTCGGTCCGGGTGGGGTCTCTGTTGCCTGTGGGGGTCGGGGCCGGCCGGCATGCGCGGTCGCCTCTCTCTTTTTCTCTGGGCCGATTGTCATCGCCGGTCCCTGTATGGCGTCTCGCCTTGTTTGCTGGTTGGGGTGCCTGGCTGGTGGTCGTGGCGGCTGGGTGGCATTTCTGGGCCTGATCAGTCCTTTTTCGCACTGGACTTAGCTCCTGGGTCTTGGTCTTTATGCGTTGCGGGGCTCTGGGCTCGGGCGTTTGCCCGGGTTCGGTCGGACCTGCGGGTGGACTGGCCGTGTAGTGAGCGTGCAGGGCAGGTGAGTGGGGCGCTGGGTTTGGTTGCCTGCCGGGCCATTGAGCAGCAGTGGTCGCTCCACTAGGGAATGGGGCTGGTGGATGTTGGCCTGGTGGGTTGGCCACCCGGTTCATCGGTTTGCTCCTGGTCTGGGCGGGTACGTCGCCGGGGTTTGGGCTGCAGGGACCTCCGATGCGCAGGTGGCGCTGGGGGCTTCCTTTGTTGGCGGGGAGGCTATTGCTAACTAGCGACAAGTGCTCTCCCCCTACGAGGGCACTTGGACGGGGGGGAGGGGTGTGCTGGAGGGGGGGGCGAACTCAACCTGGGTGTCTAGTGTCCTTTGTGTTCTGATAGTAGAGCAAATGTCAGGGTGGGTTTAGTTCTCCTTCTGGGATGGGGCTGGAGGGACTGCCTTGGGGTCCGTGGGGCTTGGTGGTGCTGTGGCTGTGGGCCCCGGGTTGAACGTGCCATGGCCTCCCTCCCCTGGTGGATCCCGGTGAACAGCGGTGCCTATTGGGGTCAGTGGGGGAGCTGGCTCCCTGGGAAGACATTTTGTCTCCCAGTCCTTCCCTCCCCATCCCCGAACACCTCTGTCCACCCGCTCCATCACTTTACCACTTATATAGGGTCTTTGGGCATGGGCACATCACTGGGGTGCGAGGAGGGGTTTCCCTACTTGCTATCCCGTGGCGTCCTGGGTCCCAATTTTAAAATACAACTTAGACACTCCCACTTATAACATTTTCATGCGACACATATGTAGGGACTTTGGGGTGGGCACACTTTTCGGCATCCAGAGGGGGAGCGGTTCAATCAGCTTCACCTCTGGTGCCGGTGCCCACTGTTAAACCAGATTTAGACACTGAGGGCTCGGGGTGGGGGTTGGGGGATGTGTGGCTGCCTTCCCCACATCCCACCCCTCTGTTTTAAATGCACATTATAACAACACGCATCAACACCATACTCGAGCGGGTGGACAGAGGCTAGGGGTCTTCTCACACCCCTGTTCGCTACAGGCCATCAGGGGTTGGGATCCGGTGGAGGAACAGGTGGTCTGGTCGGGGTCCTGGGCTGTCGGGCTGCTTAGCCACTGTGGGGCCCTTGGCGGTCTGCTTGTCTCCGTCCTAGAAGGTAGGGGGTCCATCTCCCGGGTTCAGGGGCTTGTGGCTCTACTGGGGCATCGGTACCTGGACCTGGGAGCAAAAAGTGTGCATGGGGTGTGTGAGTGAGGGTACAGCGTCATTTCTTGGGTGTCTTGGTGAGTTAGTGAGAATGTATGTGTTTAAGAGGGAGGGAACGTATGACTGTGTCTGTATGTCTTTGTCTGCCTGTCAGGTTGGGTCTTGGGCTGCCCTCTCGCCTGGCGCACCTCAGGCCTTACATTTAATGGGGGGCCTATTTCCCCTCCGTCACTCCCCGCCAGTGACGGATGCCCCTGCCTACCTGTGCGTCGGTGGTCAATCCGGTTCGGACCTGGTGCATGCCTGGCCGGGCCTGGGGGGCCTGTGTGTCAGTCGGCCGATGCGCTGGGACGATATCTTCATTTAGTTGGTTGGGGCACCTCTTTTAGGGGTGCCAGGTTTGGGATTGTTGGGTGGTGCCTGCTCGGTGGCTCGGCGGGATACGGATCCAGCGTCTCTGCTCGTTCAATCACCTGTTCTGTGCGCACCGTGCGTGGCGGTTCATTGGCGGGTTGGACCGGCCCTGGCCTTTGTTGGATGCCTGGTCTCTGCGCTCTGCGTTGCTTGGGATCAGGACTCGGGAGCTGGTACAACTTGGTGTCCAGGTGCTGGCTGAGCTCGGCCTGGGGATGCCGTCCGTCCGCTGCGGCTATCGGTGGGGCGCCCTGACGTGGGGCAGGGGTGGGTGCGTAGCCGGTCCCTTGTCGTGTCCCTGCTGGGGGGTGGGGCGCCCATGAGCTCGTCACTGCTGCCCCCCGGGCCCCTGCATAGTAGCCGATGGACGTTCCCCTGGGGTTCTCCTTTGCTCCTCTCTTGGGGGATGCAGTCGGCTCTGGGGGTCCTTTGGACGTCTTGGCCCCGATCTCCTTCATGTCTGCATCGATTCCTGGGAGACGGATTGATGCCTGCTCACACCAGCTATCGAACACTCTTATGGAGAAACCTTATATGCACCAGCATGCTCACACACACACACATAGATGTGGGGTCTCTGGTGTTTACAGATATATTCTTGGGCTGAGGTTATCATTACTAGAGCTTGATTAATCGGTACCATGAGTTTTTCTGTGACATTGTTGTTGTATTTTTATATCCATTTTTGTGTGATGTGGTTGTTTAGTTCTTAGTTCACGATGTTTGTTTGTTGATGTTCCTTTTTCCTTTTTTGTTTTGTTTTTTCCCCTCTCTCTGCCGTCATTTGGGTATGGAGGCAGACTTCAATGATTTCCTGTGTTTTCTTTGTTCCCATTCCTCTCTTGTATTTTCAACTCACCCTCTCTCATGACTTTTTGTTTCCTACCTCTCTTCTTCTTCATCTTCTTTCTTTCTTTCTTCCCCTTAATTTTCCGTCTCCGGGTCCATAACATCAGGAAATTAAACCCCCAGCAATTCATAATAAAGATTTTTCACACATATATCAAGTGGAGTACTATAGCAAAAGCTGTACTGCTCCGCTTGTGAAAGTAAATCTGTTGGGCTTCTACTTGGTACTCAGACACAAATTCTGAGCTCCACACTGCCAAACAGGACAAAAAGAAAAAGAAAAGCAAATCAATGTGATTATCACAAATCAAGTCATTTACTAACAAAGTCTTTGAGGAGAGAGATCTTATGTTTAATAAACCACATTTAATAGATTTATTTTTCTGTTCAGTCAAAGTCGTATTTATCTTTATGAGATTTCCATAATTTGCTTTTGTTGGCTTAACTTTTAATCCATTTAATTTTGGCCGTGGGCAAGACACTGTTTCTATAGGGTAATGGGTGGGTAACAGTACAGAAGCAGCAGAGAGGTGGGTTAAACTACGACTCTGCTTCCTGGTCTGGACCCTGGGTTGTCAGTGTTTTGGAGGACTAATAAATTCGGCCATATTCCTAGAAAGAAGAGCTGCTCCATCCAAAGAGGGATAGATGCCGTCTCTCCGAATCAGACCAGGTTTTCCCCAAAAAGTTTGCCAGTTATCAATGTAGCCCACATCGTTTGCAGGACACTACCTAGACAACCATTGATGGAATGACAGCATGCGGCTAAACATGTCGTCACTGGTCCGATCAGGCAGGTGATACTGGTCTCATTTTGTTCTGATGTGCTGAAGAATTCAGCATTTTCAGGAGCTAAGAACAATGAGATTAGAAATTGTTCAACAAAGAGTCACTGATTATTTCTTCAGATGTTATGTTGTTCTTTTAAATGTTTATATTGATGCATATCAGGAGGGAAATTAGCTGGTTAAGTCATACCTCCTATACATCCATCCATTGTCAATACTGCTTTCCTTGCAGGGTCGAGGTACCTCCTATACAAGAGGTTTTAAATGTAACATGTGGAAAATTAATTTTGTTTGAGACTTTGGCGACACAGTAAACTTACCAGTAACTGCAGTAATGCTGACTCCACTGTTTTTTTAATGTTCTCAAACACAGAGTAGAGAGTGAATGTGTATCTAGTTCCAGCAGTGAGAGAAGGGACTGTCAGAGCTAGTGGTCCATGTCCAGTGGGTGCCGCTACATTCAACTGTGTTTTGTTATATTAGAGGATGAAGCTGACATTGCTACTGACAATATCCCACTGAAGAGTGATCCTGGTCTAATCTTGTCTCACTGATCTAAAGCCTAGTGCATTCTGAGGAGCTGAAAAAAATAAAGGTAGAGTCAACTGTTCAGTTCTGTAGATCCTGGGAGGTGAAATGCTTTTCTTAAAGAAATCAGTGCTTCATGCTGAGGTCTAATTACAATTTTTGAGTGAACTTATTAAAACTGCCTCTTTTTTTAAATCCACATTTGTACAAGGTGAATGATATCACCTTTCCATTCTTGGAGGAAGTTTTAGGTTCTAAGCATAATTCTGCCATAAACACATAGTTGAGACATAATTTTGTTAAACAGACATTTTAAATAGTGGAGGGTACAAAACCAAATGGGGAGTAAAATAAAAACTCTAAATGTGATTATTTGAAAACTTTTTGAGCTAGTTTAGAAATCTATTTTTAAAATCCATCTTTTACACAATGTTTGTGTTGAAAGCAAACAACACCTACAATATTAGTTAAACTACCATGATATCCTCATGCATCTTACCAGTGACAGCTGTGAGTTGTACTCCACTGCTTCTGACATTCTCAAACAAAGAAAAGAGAGTGAATGTGTATTTATTTCCAGCATACAGGCGTTGTTTGCCCAAGCATAAAGTTAAAGTAGGTCTTATTGTAAACTAGCAATTTTGGTAAATCGTTCTAGTGTATGGGGCCCCATCAGGACCTTAACATTCAAGGAAAGAGAAAGCTTTGGCATGATATTTCACAACTTAGGTAAATAAAGTCTCTCACCAGTAACAGTTGTGAGTGGTACTCCACTGTTTCTGTCGTCCTCAAACAAAGAAAAGAGAGTGAATGTGTATTTATTTCCAGCAGAGAGATTTTGGACTGTGTGAGTGACTGGTCCATCTCATACTGGTGCACTGATGTTTGTCTTTGTGCCATTAAACTGGAGAACAAAGCTGGTGTGGTTGATGATTTTAATCCATTGTAGAGTTATAGTGGTCTCATCTTGTGCAGATGGTCTGATGCTTTCTGCATTACTAGGCGCTACAAAACAAATACAAAGACGCATGTTGAAAAATGTAAAATGAGAGAAAAGAGAGTGAATGTGTATTTGAAAGAACTGGAGAACAAAGCTGGTGTTGTTGTTGATTTTATTCCACTTTAGTGTTATAGTGGTCTCATTTTGTCCAGCTGATCTGAAGTTTTCTGTGTTTTCAGGAGCTATAAAGACAGTGGGATGGAAAGCATTTTAATCAAATCTTTTCACAGAAGGAACTTTTTACAAGGGTGTATGCTGAAACCCTCTGAGAGCACTTTCTATGTAAAACATAAACATTTTAAAGACACTGGTTAAAGAACAGATTTAACCCAGAATCATTTTGCAAAATTGGGTTTGAAATGTCAATTTCCGTCTCTTAGTAGTGACCGCAGAAATGCTGACTCCACTGCTTCTGATGTTCTTAAACACATAGAAGAGAGTGAAGGTTTATCTATTTCCAGCAGTAAGAGATGAGACCGTCAGAACTACTGTACCATCTCTAGTTGGTGCAGCTATATTTAATTCTATTCCATTATACTGCAGGATGAAACTGATGTTGCTATTGACTATATTCCACTCCAGAGTGATGCAACTGTCATTCCTCAACAATCTGAAGCCTTCAGAATTTTGAGGAGCAGAAAGTAAAAGAAGTCTTCTCTTCAATTCCCGAGTAGTGAAATGACATTCTCAAACACATAAGGACATCATGTTGGCCATATTTAATTTAACTAAGAAACAAATCTTTATCCTGTTCTGTCTAAATGCACCATCATTATTTGAATGATTTACAAGTATTTATATTTCTGGTAGCTATAGTAATAAAAAAATGAGGCATAGGTTATCACCATGAGTAGTCTTATTGAATTACATTTTCTGCATCACAAATATGTAATTCCACATTTTGATCTTGAGTATGCTTTCTCTCATTATTCAGGAAGAACATGGGACTAAACCAATGACTACAGATACATCTCAAAACCAAAAGAGTCCAAAGATTGAATTAAAAAAATAAATAAATCTACATTATACACTAGTTGTATTTTCTGAAATAAGTGAAAAGAAATATTGAACTTCTTCCCATTATTCTTTTTTTTGTCAAGTACCTGTAATCTACACAGTTCTAGAAAACATCTTTAGATCAACATATGTGCATTCATAGGAAATTCAGTGACATGTTAAAAGTAAGGTACCGAGCAACTCCCTGACTTTTTTACACACACAAAAATTACACCCCAGATACACACTTTTTATTTTGTAATTATCATTACTTTATTGTTTTGTGTGGCTACCTTTTAATACATGAAGAGATATGTATACATTACATCTTGTGTAGCAGATGAAAGGCAAACTCCGAGTGCAGTTTTCATCAGACTATTTTCCCGAGTTACCAAATGCTGCAGCAATGCATTCTGCACCAAAGGGACCATCTGGCTGACCATTTGCCCAGTGTCGAAAACTAGATGTACTACCATCACACCACACTGTGGCACGATACAGACCAATCCATATGCTGTTGCTGTTTGAAGGTATTAAGTTTTTTATTATGTTATTTTCTGTCTGGTTTCTTACACTGCGAGAAATTGAAAAAAAATGAATTTTCAAGTTAAAGAAAAAAACCTATTAGCATAATAATCTGATTACTACATAAAACTGTCATCCTACAAGACTTGTAAGCTCAATAAACTCCTCAACAACATGTTAATTGGGAAAAATTATTCTAATGATGTGAGAGCAGGGACTTTGGCAGTTTTATTACAGCTAATAAAATATAGTTAAAAATGAGACAATTCTTTATAAAAATCTAACAAAAAATTAGTTATTGCTTAGGCACAGTGATTTCTGTGTATTTATCTGATGAACTAGTACTTGGATGAATTTCAAAATGCTAGTTTGGCTCATTCAGTTCAGTGTTATTTCAGTATTTGGCGTACCTAGCGAGATCAATATGATTCTCTCTGCAGTATCTTTGAGCTTCAATCCGATTCTTGTTTTGATTTACCAAAACAAAGGATAGTGAGCCATTTACAGCACCTGTAAGAAAATATTAGATAAAGAGAAAAGTTGTAAGAACTCATGCTTCCATTAGCTACATGTGCAAAAATACAAGTATAATAATTAGCATCAGCATAAACTTTTATTAAAACCATTTTACAGTTACAAGACTGGAAGTGCGTGAAATAAAATGCAAGAGAAAATATTTTGTCTTTTAAGGCAGTGCTGGTTTTTAATATAGAGCTGTTGCCCCGGATAGTATTAAAATGAAATCGAGGTTCTGTTGTCAATATGCATCTGCAGTCAATGTAAAGCTTTCTGCAGGACTGCACTGTATTCTATCTTAATGAGTAGTCATGAGGGAGGAATTTTCTGTTATTTAGTTTATTGACATTTCCTAAGCATTTTTAGGGCTATAAAATTAGAGCAAGACAAGCATTCTTGAACTCGGTTTATTCTCACAAAAGCATCGTTTAACCAATTGCATTAACTTTGTTTTTACTTTTTAAACCATTCTAGCTTTAGAAAATAGCATTTTTCTTGTCTGAATTGAATGTAAAATTTCGATGATGTTAATCGTAGATTGTAAAAATGTTCATTCTAGATTGTAAAAATCCACAAAATGTAGAAACATCTTGAAGAAAAAGAAAACTTACCCGTGTAGCAAGCAAAGTTAAGTGAGAAAAGAGCAGGGCTTGTCATTCCTTTTGCCCGTAGATTTATACATTTCAACACAATCCTCGCCACCACCTAGATGATTGTTTGGTTCTTGATTGTTCCAGTTTGTATATGTTGACTTTCCTTCACCATAGAACTTACATTGGTCTCATTCAGAGATCATTTCCAGACATCATAAAGACCAATCCAACCCAGTCCTGCAGAGATAGTAAATGAACAAAGTATTTTCAGTTTTTTTAAATGTTTGAGCTTTGATCATCTGTCACAGTATTTACTTTTTTCTGTTGCTTACACAGCAGGTAAAAATTAGTATTAAACACCACAATATTTTTCTTAGTTTAAATATCTCTAATCGGGCCATTGACATGAACTCCACACCAGAAGTTAAACACACAACCCAAGTTTTTCATACAAAGAGATGAAAGCATAAGCCAGTGCAATACTGTGAGAATAGCAGTCTAGTCATATGATGCCAAAACCGAACTCTTGATTTTTTTGGATACACTATTATTCAGAGGAAGAATGGTTTTGTGCCTCAACTTAAAAACATCATACCTGAAGTGAAGTTTTGCAGATAGGAATTTCATCATGTAGGCTGTCTTATACCAAAGGATACTATCAGATTTAATTTAATTAAAGGAAGAATGAATGTAGAAATGTACCGGCACATTCTGGATAAGAATTTGAAGATTAAATCATTTTGGATTTCCAAGCCAGACAATAGCAAATGCTTCCCGCCAATGAAACCATTAACTGTTTCAGAAAAAGAAAGCAAATCTGCTGGAATGGCTTGGTTAGTCATCTGAATTGTATCCAATTGCAAACATATGGAAAGAAGTGAACATCAGATTGCATGGAAAGAAAGATTTGAAGATGGTTCATGTAGAAAAATTACTAACATCACACCTGTTAGCAATGTGTGTGTTTGTAACAACACATGGTTGCTGCATCTTTGTGGTCTACATTTTATGACAATATAAATATATTTTAATGTAATCTTATAGCTAGATTTGAACATTTCAGTTTCAATGACATATGGTGGACTCTAAATGAGCTTAGCTTGTTTCATCATAGACTACTCACAAAAACCACAAATGTTTCATGCTGTTCACAACTCAACTTATTGTCTGCTGAGGCATGGCATCTTACTCATCTTGAGGTCACTGAGGTTCTGGGATACAGAGCTTAAAGCCTCTACAAAATGACTAAACTAATCCAATGGATTTTCTATGAGATTCAGGTCTGGAGAAGGTGGGGGCCACTCCATTCATGGTACCCCAGTTTCCAGCAGCCATTCCCTAATGATGCGACCTCAATTAGTTGGAGCATTGTTGTTCATTAAGATGACATTAGGTCTGTGTGCAGGGGCACAATGACTGGATGTTATTCAGGTTGTATGGGCTTGTCACTCTACTATTCACAAAGTGTTGGGGATTTCTGTATTGACTAGTCACAGCTCCCCACATTGTAACACCAATACAACCAAAAGCCTCATTGGGTGACAACAGTGGCAGGGTTGGTGCCTTCATTATATGGTTTAGGAGGGCACTTTTCATAGTTAGCAATCATCTGTTTGGTATGTCCACTTATATGCCATTCTCTGACTCTTCCAGTCTCTCTGTAACTCTGTTGTAACCTGCTGGTGATGCTCTGTGACACTCTAAACTTCCTGCTACTTTCATCTGAGAACATCCTGTTTAAAGCCTCACAAATGTGAGATACTATAAGTTGTTAGATGTTGTCTTAGTCTCATGATGTCAAAATGTGAACAGCGTGACAAGAACTGTTTAAATACCAACTCTGTTTGAGACAGGACTTTTATTGGTTGATTAATGGATTAAACACCTTGTTGGGCCATTCATGACTAGAAAACAAGGACTGAACTGCACACAGAACATAAGAGATTGGTAAAAACTCTGAATCCCAGAATGCATTGCATTGACACTCTTTCATTTAGTTTCCAGGAAAGACGAGTTTCACAGCATAATCACAAGACATGAGGTTAAAATATTAATAACATTTAAAATAATTTCAATACAAAAACATTATATATCTATTTATAATAATAATAATAGATTAATTTATTGCACAAATGCATATCAAGTTTTTTTTTACATTTTCACATATATAATTATCAATTTCGGGACATTTTGATTTATCAAATTTTGGCAAGTCTGGCTTTCCAAATTGTTGGTACAGTATTTTTAGGCTACTTTTTTTGACATTTTTAGATGGGATCTCCAAATACTATGGGCCCAACCTTTCGTCAAAAGTGGAAGTTCTACAGCAGTAACTTCATTCTGTTCACGGCCGCTCACCTACAGCCTAGATCTGGTGTGCAGTGGTGAGGATGCGTCTGATAGTAATGTTAGGTGAAAGGAGCGGAGAGCGAACCGAAGGTTAGCTGTACCCGTGCTTTGAGGTGTTCCCTAGGTGATAGTCGCGGAGCTGTTTTTTCAGATCAATGTAATGGAGACTGCCTGACAGGGAAACTGCCGCAGTGAGGCTGGGTTTTTTTCTCCCAGCCTGTGACGCACCGAGCACTTTATTCTTGGCCATAACTAGAAGAGTAACCTAAAGTTAAATGCAGCAAAGATGAGAACTGATAATGATAATATTGTGTTGGTATTGATAGGTAGAAGTTAGAAATTGTGCTACATTTAAGGCAGGTAATTACACCACTACAGCATTTCAACCACTCAGGAAGGCAGTGCATCGCTCTGCGCACAGGGTGCTCAGAGCCTGGGAAAGGTGAGCGGGATCAAACCATTTTTGAGGCAGGGGATGTTTGCTGTATTTTTGATGTTAAAGTATAACGTTTCAACCAAGTACTGTATGTCTTTTATATTTTACTAGTGTGCTAAAAAAGTACATACAGTAAAATAAATAAATAAATAAATAAATAATCTCAATTTTTAGGGGTGCTGGTATTCAGTTTAGGGGTGCCAAAATGGGCTAGAAACGTCTAAGTCTTAAAGAAGTAACAGGTCTGTGAGGGCCAGAATTCTTGCTTGTTTGTAGGTGTAAAATACTTATTTTTTGCACCATTATACAAAAAAAATATTTGACAGACGTCTCTCATCATTTTAAGTGGGACAACTTGCATAATCGGTGGCTGCCGAATACTTTTTTAAATGACAAGTAAAGAGTCACTTTACTCCTGCAATGTGAGCTTACTCCAGTTTAAAAGAGTTTTCCTTTTTCTCATTTTACACTAACCTGCATAAAAGAAGTCTGTATAGTCCTTAAAACGTACTAAAACGTGTCCACTTTCTCAGCTACTGATGATAAAAACTAAACGGTCTGCTGATGCAAAAACTAAGGTATTCATTATTGATTCGGATGTGTTTAGAACATAGCTTTTTCTGTCCATGCTGCGTTCAGCTGTTTTAGACCGTCGGCGCTCATAGCGATTAATATTTATGTTGATGTCTTCCTCCATCTCTCTGCCCACTCTAAACTATCTACCTTCAAATTATGGCCACAAAATATTTGTTTTAAAAAGGATAAGTTGTCCAAAGGTTAATCGATCTCTAATTCAGCAAATTATTTGATAAAACATTAATTCATTAAAATAATGTTTTTAATCTTACCTTAAGATTTGGATTGTGAACTGGTTGTTTGAAAACATTTCAATTGATGTTCTTCATTTGGTCTTAGACAAATTTTTTTTAATTTTAAGATAATTTGGCCTCACTCCAAATTCTACAAGACAAACTTTGGCTTCAAATATAAAAAATGATACTGAACTGTCTTATCAGTGCATCCTCTTGTCAGTCATTGGTTTTATTCTTATTTTTTCCCATTTAAAATTTAGTTCATGACATGATATGTTGCAAACTAATCTTTATTAGTTTAAACCTAATTTTGCCTCATTCCAAAGTCCTCAAAATAAACCTGTTTTTAAACACACATATTATTGCATCATTTTAATGGTTATTGGTTTTATTCTTGTTTATCCCTTTTGCTGTTTTATATTTGGTAGTTTATTAATTTTCTTTATTCTTTCATTTCTACTTAGTAATTTAGGTTGCTTCTACACTAACACGTCTAAGGTTATACACGGTATATCCCACCTAACCTTATACCTGTCCACACACACACACAAAGCATCGTTTACGACCCCCTCCGCCTGCTGGCGCAACCCCGACCTAGTAGGCATGCATGAAAAAAAAGGCAGACCCACATATATGACAACACAGTCACCTCTGACCTGGAAGTACATCCTCCCTACAGTTACCTGGCAGATGTAAACATTGAAGAAGAAGCAAGAAGCTCATTTCTGACCTGCGACTAGATGGGCAAAGTCAGTGAAAATGGCTGTTCACAAGAAGAGAGATTTCTTTGTTTACCTCTGAGTGGTCACCGGCATGTTTTCTGACGTCACTTCCTTACTGAACTCACTTTGTAAACGTCTAACAAATCCATACCAATCCAAGAGCCGGAGATTTAAGAAATAGACACTCCCGTTATCCATGTAAAACTATATCCAGGGAGGGGAACCTTAAACGATGGGCTAGTGTGGCCGAGAAGGGGTATTGACTAAGTATTTAATAATTTAAGTACTTAAATGGCCTAATGTAGACAGGGCCTAAGGTGAGTTCTGCTAGCTTTAAGTTTGCTTATTAATGTATTTTAAAAGAAAGTTGAGATTTTTGGTTAGTAAATTCCTATATATATATATATATATATATATATATATATATATATATATATATTTTTTTTTTTTTTTTTTTTTTTTCCAAGGTTTTTTCCCCCATTATTTATCACCTGTGTTCCTACCTAAATCCAGTCCTGGGCTTTGCCTCCCTCTGCCAACCCCAGGAGGGCCCAGCACTGATACTCAAGCCTCCTTCATGCTTGGGGAGTGAGCAGGCCCTTCTTTTCACCCGATAAAGTGAGGTTTCCCCGGCTGGACGTAGCGCATGGAAGGATCGCGTTATTCCAGCCAGATCCTCCCCAGCCCCTCAGGCGCCCCGGCCAGCCAGGAGGAGGCAATATACAGCCCAGGACTAGTGCATGTTTTTGTAAGAGTAGCTCATGTTAACTACTCAAGGGAACACGGGGAGAACATGCAAACTCCACACAGAAAGGCCCTTTCGCCAACCCCACCCAGGGTGTGGGTACCGATGATGCGGAGGGACAAACACACCCTCAGCACCCACAGTAAATTCTTATATTTTGAAGAGAAGTTGTCTGTATTTTATAAGTGCAGGAATTGCTGTTTAAGAACATCAGAGCGCAAACTTAATCCTTAATCAGTTTTTTTATAACACCTCACCCGGTACATATTCTTAAAATAATTGAGACTGAACTGTTGTTGTAAATGCCCTATTACTGCCGTGCCCTTTGTGGAGGAACCTTTCCGTGCTAAAGTTAGTGTTTTACAGTCACTTGTTGGGCAGCTAAAGCGTCCTAGGGACTATATAGGGAGCCGTTTGCGGCCATTATTGTTATTTTGCATTAAAGCAGCATTCTGCAAAGTTTACACCTTAATAAAATGTTTTTTTCAAAAGTTATGGTGGAATTTTATCATCTATTATGTCCATTTTCAGAGTTATCGCCACCTTACAGGGGTCCTTGGCTTTTTTCTGCACTATAGAACTTTTGAGCGGCGCTCCGCCACTGGAAGTACCGACTGAGTTCTGCTTTACGGCAGAGTCATACGGCCTTGCTGTTCAGAGACTGTAAAGATGGCTGATCCACCAAAGAGACTGAGAAATTCCATATCAGAAGAAGCTAGAAAAAGAAAAAGAGAACGTGATAGAGAGAGAGAGAGAGCAAAGACCAGAGTAAATATTGGGCCGGGTTTTCCTTGTTGGAGAGTTCTTTTGGAACGAACGTCATGTACTACGGAAGCTGAGCTAGCCGTGCTGCTAATGGATTGGTAAGTAATCAATGATTTCCCCGGGATTATGGTGTTTGGTCTGGCATGATGTTGTTATACAGTCCTGAGAAAGCTATTTATTCAATTTGTGGAGGTGGATGAACATAGTTTGCATGGTATGCCTTACAGTAGTAATGTGAATTACACAACAGAGTCGATCTCCGTTAGCCATCTAGAGGCTAATGTGATGCTAACGTGTAAGACTCGGTTCTGTAGATAAAGCTGCAAACTCTGGCGTAGTCGCTGTATTTCAGTATATAAGTCAAACCTTTTTCTTTTGGTTTTGTCAAGCTAGTGATTTATTGTTACAGTTGAATTGCGAACTGAAACAGCGCTTGTTTGTTGTTTAGGCAAGCGATTTGGAAAGCAGCCACTGAAACATGCCTCTTATGAGCGACAGAGAGATTCGATTTTACAACAGTAATGTTGCGCGGCAAGCCTGAAGAGGGCGACAGAGAGAAGATATCATGAAAGTTGCAGAGTATGCCTTTAAAGCCTGTCTGCGTTTGTGATAAAGGTGGGTTATAATTACCTGTTAACGATGGCAAATTATATCTTTTCATATGCAAATGAGGCAGCGTGATTTTTAGGTGCTAATATTAGCTAACATTACTAGTGTAGCAGTGTTTATTTAATGTTTATGTGCTAACGGACTTGCTGGTATCTAAGTTAAAGCTAAGTTCAAGTTAACGTATGCTATTAAGCTAGTGCCCTTCTCATTTATTTTATTTTGTTTATTTCAGATACCAGTGCAAACCAATGTAAATCAGCACATATAAATGTAAAGCTAAATATAAACCAAAGTAAAGGGAATGCCGAGCTGGATGCCTATTGAAGTGTGTTCCATCATCAAAGCCACATTAATTGTTACCATGTTCGGCCTTGCTCCCTAATCCGAGTGTCTGTGTGGATGAGGTGTTTCAGTGAATCGCCCTAAAACAACATACTGTCATAGCTCTCTGTGACAACTATATTTTAGGTATTATTTCCTGATAATCAGGTGGTGCCCTGAATTGGTAATTTTGATTAAAAGTACAAACTTCATATTAATAAGTGCTTTTGAACAATTTGGGAAAGTGCAGACAATGATGTCATGGCTTTCAAAACTTCTGATGAGCTAAATCAGAGCATCTGAGTTAAATGTAAGCAGACCTCAGGATGTATTTTAAGACAATATAACAGACACATGATGTCCTTGTAATAAAAAATAAATAGCAAATAACAACATCACGTGGCCATACATGCATGACAGGTTAAGATAACATGTTGGTTAACATAAAATGTTGTCAGCCCGGGACAGTTCTGCATGACTTGTTAGGAAAACTCTTGATTGCATACAATTAAGTTATATAATGTTTGCTTCGTTCACAGATAACAAAAAACCACCCTGGGACAAAAAAATGAAATATATGTTTTTTACTTCTTATACACATGAAACTTTTAATTAAAGGACTGTAACTGTAATTACTAATTATTAGCTATTTACTGTGTTTCTCCTTCTGAGCAGTCTGATGTTCAAACAATTTTTTAATCTGAAGGTCTTGCTGAGTTTTTGTTCGGATCTTGACGGCATTTTCATTCATAATTTGTGCAGTCGTCTTCTTTAGTTCTGATTTAAATTATGTTTTTGGACATTAAATGGACCTGCCTCTCTTGTAAGGGCCTTGGAGTTAACTCTGTTGTCAATAAGTACTCACTATATAGGCTGAATAAAAAAATATGTGGGTCTCGAAAAAGCGCTATATTAATGCAAGCCACTATTATTATAATTAAACTCTAGTGTATTATACCTGACTGCATGTTAGGAAGTGTATTTTAAAAATTAGGAAAGCAAAAGAATAGAGGGCAAAATAACAGTCAAGCCTGGAAATTTAAAAGCAAAAAGTGAAAAACATCCAACAAAGGAATGACAAAAGAGATGGATCATGCCACAGCTGATCATATAGCTATGATAGATATTAGTATGTGTAGAGCAAACAATGTAAGTGAATAAAAGATTGAACGTCACTAGACAAGAAGTAGTTGCGGTTGGGGCGGTAATGCACCTAACGCTGGATGCCAACCGCCGTAAAAACTAAAAGAAGAAGAAGAAGTTGAGGTGAAATCATCAGTTATAAAACAGTTTTAGAGTTTCATTTGAGTTCAGATGAAGTTAATTGAAACAATGTTTGTATGACAATTTTTTACCGAAGACCAAAGAAACATCGGGGGCTGGGAAGGGAAGGGTGAGACTTTAATGAGACCATAGAATTTAAACGTCTGGCAGAGTCTTCTGTCAGAAAGAGCTTTAACTCAAATCTCCGGCAGAACTTTGAACACATCCCGGGGTAGGCGGGGAACATTGAGTCAGAGTGGACCATGTTCCGCGCCTCCATTGTCAAGGCGGCTGACCAAAGCTGTGGCTGCAAGGTGGTCGGTGCCTGTCGCTGCGGCAACCCTGAAGAAGGAGTCCTATCGGGTCTTTTTAGCTTGTGGGACCCCTGAAGCAGCTGATAGGTACCGGCAGGCCAAGCGGGATGCGGCTTGGATGGTTGCTGAGCCAAAAACTCGGGCGTGGGAGGAGTTTGGAGAGGCCTTTGAAAACGACTTCCCGTACAGCTTCGAAGCGATTCTGGTCCACCATCCGGCGTCTCAGGGGGGGGGAAGCGGTCTGCCACCAACACTGTTTACAGTGGGGATGGTGTGCTGCTGACTTCGACGCGGGACGTTTTGGGTCAGTGGATGGAATACTTCGAAGACCTCCTCAATCCCACCGGCACGCCTTCCAATCTGGAAGCAGGGTTTTGGGACTTTGGGTCGGGCTCTCCAATCTCTGGTGCTGAAGTCACCGAGGTCGTTAAAAAGCTCCTCGGTGGCAAGGCTCCAGGGGTGAATGAGATTCGACCGGAGTTCCTCAAGGCTCTGGATGTTGTGGGGCTGTGTTGGTTAACGCGGCTCTGCAATATTGCGTGGACATCGGGGGCAGTTCCCTTGGATTGGCAGACCAGGGTGGTGGTCCCCCTGTTTAAAAAGGGGACCACAGAGTGTGTTCCAACTACAGGGGGATCACACTTCTGAGCCTCCCTGGTAAGGTCTATTCAGGGGTTCTGGAGAGGAGGGTCCGACGGATAGTCGAACCTCGGATCCAGGAGGAACAATGCGGTTTTCGTCCTGGCCGTGGAACACTGGACCAGCTCTTAACCCTCAGCAGGGTCCTGCAGGGTGCGTGGGAGTTCGCCCAACCGGTCTACATGTATTTTGTGGACTTGGAGAATTTGTTCGACCGTGTCCCTCGGGGGGCCCTGTGGGGGGTACTCCGGGAGTATGGGGTACCGGGCCCCTTGATACGGGCTGTTAGGTCCCTGTACGACCGGTGCCAGAGTTTGGCTCGCATTGTCGGGCAGTAAGTCGGACTTGTTTCCGGTGAGAGTTGGACTCCGCCAAGGTTGCCCTTTGTCACCGATCCTGTTCCAAACTTTTATGGACAAGATTTCTAGGCGCAGCCAAGGTGTTGAGGGGATCCATTTTGGTGGCCTCAGGATCGGCTTTCTGCTTTTGCAGATGATGTGGTCCTTTTGGCTTCATCGGAACGTGATCTACAGCTTTCACTGGGGCGGTACGCAGCCGAGTGTGAAGCGGCTGGGATGAGAATCAGCACCTCCAAATCCGAGGCCATGGTCTTGAGCCGGAAAAGGGTGGGGTCCCTTCTCCGGGTCGGAGATGAGCTCCTTCCCCAAGTGGAGGAGTTTAAGCATCTGGGGGTCTTGTTCACGAATGAGGGAAAAATGGAGCGGGAGATCGATAGACGGATTGCTAGGGCATCTGCAGTTATGCGGGCAGAGTACCGGTCTGTTGTGGTGAAGAGAGAGCTGAGCCGAAAGGCGAACCTCTCGATTTACTGGTCGATCTACGTTTCTACCCTCATCTATGGTCACGAACTCTTGGTGGTAACTGAAAGAACGACATCACGGATACAAGCGGCTGAAATGAGTTTCCTTCGTAGAATGTCTGGGCTCTCCCTTAGAGATAGGGTGAGAAGCTCAGTCATCCGGAGGGGGCTCAGAGTAGAGCTGCTGCTTCTCCACATCGAGAGGAGTCAGTTGAGGTGGCTCGGGCATCTGGTCAGGATGCCTCCTGGACGCCTCCCTGGTGAAGTGTTTCGGGCACATCCCACCGGGAGGAGGCACAGGGGAAGGCCCAGGACACGCTGGAGGGACTATGTTTCTCGGCTGGCCTGGGAACGCCTTGGGATTCCTCCCAAGGAGCTGGAACAAGAGGCTGGGGAGAGGGAAGTCCGGGTCTCTTTGCTTAGGCTGCTGCCCCCGTGACCCGACCCCAGATAAGCAGAAGAAAATGGATGGATGGATGGATGATTCTATGCAGAATGCTAGTTGACAGTGGTTTGTACAGACAAATTATTAAGTATTGTCAAGTTCTCAATAGTATTTTAGAACAAAGGGGTGTAAGGGGGCATAAAAAAATGAAAAACATTGTCAGACATTGTTTGTTTGGGTGTCAGTACTTAGTTCAGTCAATATTTTTCTCTTTCTGTAACTGATATGTTTTACGACAGTTTTTATGACAGTCTAGAACAGTGGTACCCAATCTCCGGGCCGCGGACCGGTACCGGGGCGTGGGTCATGTGGTACCGGGCCGCAAGCCACACATAAAGAATAAATAACTTCTAGTATTTCCGTTTAATTCATTATCTGAGGGTGACCGCTGTTTTATTTTGAAAAATAACCGGATATCCCGTTACATGACACGTAATCCCACAAGGTGGCAAGATGGATAGAAAACAAACGTTTCTTTGGAAAGGGGAAAAGGTCCAAGGCTCTCACTGATTCAGCGTTGTGGTGAGTTAGATTTTTCATGCACTTTGTATTTGTTTTTGTGGTAAATCTTGAATTATTAAAGGTATGTTTACATGTTACCATGGCGACCAGAGAGCGCTAGGGGGCTGAGTGTTACTCGTGTTATGTTGTCTGCTCGATGTTAGGAGGACGCTGTTAATGAAGCTGCGAATACATATTGGATTTACGTCTATTGTTTCATTCATTCATCATTTTAAAAATAACCCGTTTTTATACCGTCCGTTATCATTTATCCGCCACACCTTAAAGGCCGGTCCGTGAAAATATTGTCTGATATTAAACCGGTCCGTGGCGAAAAAAAGGTTGGAGACCACTGGTCTAGAAGGCTCAGTATACTTGATGATGAGAACGTCAATAACACTCCAGCTGGTTCAAAAGCTCATCCATTTCAATCATAGTCTAGATAAGGAAATCTATTACATGGTATCTAGATGTTGTTGAGAATGGCGAAGTTTCAACCACCAAAGGGATTCTGCTTTGAGAAACCTGCAGAATTCCAGACTAAAAGAAACACTTTACCCGGTACAGGACCCTGACAAAATGGACAAGGAGAATGGACCAGTTGAAGTTACCATGTTGTTTTGTGCCCTGGAGAGTTCAGCAAGAGGGTCAACGTGCAGACATTAATCCATTTAGCCTACTTCATGAACTCTCTGAGCAAGTGCTCCGAAATCATAGTGCTATGATTTCGGACCGAAACAGGAAGAGCACATTAGAGACCGGATTGTCGTAGGTACTCTGTAGTGATGGGTCGAGCAACATTGATGCGTCGGCGCATTTATCTACCTTATAGAGCAAGCCCACCTTGTCGGTGCTCATATCACTTTATGAAATAGTCACGTGACTGATATCGCTGCTGTTTCATCTGTCACTGAAGCGTCAAACTGTTTAAAAGGAGGAGCATCTCCATCTCCAACGGGATGCATGTCTGCCAAAAGTACATCTTTTTTTACCCAAAATTATTCCCGAAAAGCCACTGTTACATCATGGAGTCCAAAGGTAAATGGAAGGTTTCCGCAGTGTGGGATAACTTCTATCTTATTTGCCGATATTTCTGCAAATAAGATTTGTTTTTATTTCCTTGTTTCATCCTGTTACTCTCAGTTTCTGATCAGAATTTCAGTCCATTTCAAAATAATTCTTTGTTCAAATTATATATGCTATTTTCTGCAGGTTAAATGTAATATTGTAGATGTAAGCTGGTGAATTTGCATCTAAAAGGCGTAATCGCCTAAGAGAAACTTAAAGTAAAAGCACTAATGAATATAACAGGGAGGAGAGGAAGAAAACAGAAAAGAAAGAAACACAAGTTAAAACTTTAGAAAGAACTTCAATCAGAGAACAATAATCGTAATGAGAAAAATAAAGTAAAGAAGCTAATAGAAAAAAATTATGAGATATACAAATAACTAATAAAAGATCAAAACAATAAAATAAGAATAAAATAAGAGTAGAAGCACCTACAAAACCTAACATAGATAAGAAAGACTAACGCAGAAGACCTAAGTAAATAAATAAGGAATGACCCAAAAACATGAGAAACTCAAAGTACAAACACCTGAGGGTAAAAAAGGAAAGGAGGAGAAAATCTAATGGAAGGAAAAAACATAAAACACTAAGTTGAAGGAAACTCAAATCACAAACACCTAACACAAGCAAGGTTGACCAAAGTGCTTCACAGCATTATAAATACACAAATATTTAAACATAGACTTAACACATTAAAACTGAAATAACTAAACAGTTAGATAAAAAGCTAAATAGAAACATGGTTAAACAATAAAATCATAAAAAGGGGTGTAATGCCTTTTAAGTGTCAAATACCATCCGAAATAGTTAGGTCTTAAGTTTCGATTTAAACAGAGGTAAATCAGTGACACTACGAAGTTCCAGGGGTGGCACGTTTTACAGTTTCGGACCAGCAACTGCAAAAGAGCGTTCACCCCATGGTTTTAACCTCTTCCCTGGGACCTCTAACGGATGCTGTCCAGCAGGACAGGAGCTTGGTTGATGAAAGTTTAAAATCTCACATAAATAAGACAGCGCAAGACCACTTGTTGCACTAAAGACAAATGATAAAAGATTGAAATTAGTTCTGTATTCAACTGGGAGCCAGTGTAGAGAATACAGGACAGGTGTAATGTGTTCATGCTTCCTACCCCACAATTCAAACCGGGCTGCTTTTAGTGCTTGCTCGTCATGTAAACAGCATGGCAGACTCAGAATGCATCCATGGTTCTATGGGAACGTCTCTTCTCAGTCGTGGACCATAGGGAATATCAGTCTAAGTCACTCCCTGCTCTGCTGCGGTTTTTGTCTGCAGAAAGAGACGTGTTCAGAAGACGCGATTGGAACGAGTCAATTAATAAAAATTCAACAATCTGCAGCAATCACTTCACATCAGGTAAGCCTTGGCAAACAAACACTAACGTAACTAATCAACACTGCAGCTGCAAGATAACAGCAAATAATAATAGGGGGAACTGGAGTTATGTAAAGGGTGGGTGTCACACCATTTGCTCACGGATTGCAGTGTTGATAAACAAATTATCCCTCTATTGTTCAGAAGAATTCAATTCGTATCAAAAATACTTTATTGATCCCAGAGGGAAATTAAGCTCATACTATTTGATTCTTCAGGGAGTTGTAGATCCTGATAGCTGTGGGCAGGAAGGATCTCCTGTAGTAGCAGCGAAACTGAAGAAGCCTCTGACTGAAGACACTCAATTGTAGGATAGTCCCATGAAGAGAATGCTCAGGGTTGTCCAATATTAATAAGAAATGGTCAGCTTCATATTCAGAAAAGGTTAACCAGTTAGTTTACCTTAGCAAATGGCTAAAAGATGAAAAGGTTAAAAGGGCCACCTGTAAATGCATCTCTCCTGTATTTTCTTTTTTTTAAAGAGCAACGTCATCCAGTTTTGTCTTTTATTTACACCAGAAATGGTACTTGTTTAGTCATATTTAGGAATGGTAATTGATCGTGATTAATTCACAGCTACCCTGTGATTACAACTCAGCTAGATAGATAAGCAATAGCCGTTAAACTTGACACGTCACACGTAAATAAAAGGTAAGTTGACCCATTGTGCAGTAAAGCTTAGCAGCTTTGATACAAGAACCAGCAGGATAAAGTTTTAATAATTTGTTTTACTTATGTACTATTTACTTATGCTTAATATCATAGATCTATGCGTTAACTATTATATTAAAATTGCAACGTCAGGTGCAACGTCTAGCAGACAAGTCTGTGTGCAGAGAGAACTGTGCATGTCCGGTGACAGGATGACTCAACTAAATAGGAAATAGCTTAACCACAAAAGGCCTCCTGAAAGGTTTCAAAGTGTGTTCATTACAAGAGCAAGTGGAACGGTTATTCAAAGTTATTATGAATGCTCTACCGTTTAATTATGCAGGTTGGTGAGCAAAATGTTTTACTTTATTTAAGGGATATAGTAAGGAAAAATGGGTTTATTTTTAAAAGGGTCATATTTTATTACAGCTAAGATTAAAAATAACTGCTGGAAGATTATGATTGATTAGAATATGTGTGTTCCTAGTTGATTGCTATGGATATATTTTATATTCTTAATATGTTTACCTTTATGTTTGCTTTTTGCCTTTTAGTATTCAGTTATAGAGTGAAATGTGTTAAGAAGTACAAAGTAAACTGGAAGAGGCCCTGACCACAAGAGCAGGTGTTTAGCTGCTCTCATGCAGAAGTACAAAATGTCATTTTGTTTCTCAGAATCTATACGCAAACATGCATAATTAAGAGATATTAGCCAATGTATTTCTATGTGATGATGTATTCTAATGTGATTTGATGTTAACAATGGGGAGACTGCCTCCTCAAACGGATTCTGTACAACGCCCAATAACTTGTTCAATAAAAGGCCTGCTCACTTAAAAGAATCTGGAGCTAGTACCATCGGACTCCCTGGACACGTGGCCAATAATAACCAGCTGTGTTTTGTGTTTATTTCTCTATTTGTTGTTTTGGTCTCACAGGTGTCTCCCGGTGAAAAGGTCCTGCTGAAAGAGAGATTACCACAGGGTGGTTACGGAGTTTTATAGACTCTAAGGATCTGGGATCCCTAAACTTAATTCTGGGAATTAAGTAGTGAATTTTCTCTGTTCAATACAGGCGGTCACATAGCTTGTTGTGAATGCCCGGCAGAGCTGCTTTTGTAAAGTGGTGATGAGAAGACATCTCATACTGTGGATTCAGGTGCAAAATCCGACATTTGCAAACATAAACAGCAGCTTGTCATCCAGTATGATCTGTCTGGCTGTCTTGGTTATGATCTTTTTTACCTTTTCGCTGTCCTTAGGCGATATCTCCTTGTTTTTTTAACTTATCGTTTGGTTTCGGCTGGCTCAGTGTTTTTGTCAGGGTGCTGTATCATATTCGCAGTGTTGAATGCAGTTGGTCATGGTTGGTTATGAGATTATATCGGATCATTTCCACGCGATTCCGATCATTTAAAAAGCACATGATCGGCCCGATTTCCGGTCCCGTGATTGCTACATAATAGCTACACTTCTATTATTTGGCTGTTATCCGTGGACTGTGTAATTTTATTTTCACAACTTTTACATCTAATATGGAGAACTCTAACAAACCAATTTCCTTCCTGAGAGTTAAAGTATTTAAGTATACATTTTCCACACCTTACTTTTGTTGTTATTGTTTTAATCTCCCTTCTTTATACCAGATTCTAAGAAATTACGCCAAATTTCACATTAAAGTTATATATTTCACATTTATTATAACTGTAGTTATATTTTTCTTTGTATAATTCTGTATTTTCCCTTCATGCTTTTTAGTTCTTTCAGAGACACCACCAGAGGTGCCATTTGTGCCTGGCCTCATTTGTGCTTTGTGCGGCACTTATTTCAAATCAGCATACCTGATAAGTGGTGCAAAAACATTATAAATGAACTACTAAAGACATTGAGAGGAGAGTAGATGACAAAAGAAAATTTTTCTTCAGGAAAAATGTTTCCAGAAAAAGAACCAATGTTCCCAGTAAGAAACCAAACTACTAGAATGTAACTACAAACATCTAGGACTGAGCACAAATACGAGAGTTGTGGCATTTAAAGGCTGCTATTTTGTAAAGCGAACAGATGCTTATTTGATACTTCAGATGGCAATCCACCCTCACTGAACAGTTCAATTACCTTTTCTTTATCCATAGACATTTTACAGTAAATTCATATCAGGACCTTACCGAATACATATGAAATTTTGAGGCATAAAACCATTTCCCTTCCAATATCAAAATCGTCAACCCCTAAAGATTATTTTAAAATTATTTTGCCTCCACATGAATGAAAACGGCATTTAATGTTTTGTGGGTTTTTTTCATGTCTCTAGATGTTCTGGGAAAAATTAATTTTGCTCCACTTTTGTGCTGATATGAGAAAGAGAACTGCAAGTTGGCATACAAAGACAAACTATGTTTTGTTATGTTTTTTTAATCATGAGCTTGCCAGCATTTAATGCTGAACCAAATGCTCGCAGTACTCTGTGAAACACATAAACTACATTCTTTTAATGACGTATCTTATAATCCTTAGGTTTTTTTTTTTCCTGTGTTCTTCTCTTCTTCCCCTTATCTGTACTGCTGCATTCTCTACATGGGCAGGGCTAGCCCAGCCTTTTCCCCTGAAGTTAATCAAGCTTGTCAGTCACAGCAGTGTTGACGTGGAACGCAGCATTGGCAACCAGTGATGTGTTAAACTAACCTACTCTGTCATATTTAATGAGTTAACATTTTTGCCTGGTACCTAGATTAATTTACCAGAAGTTTACTTCAATCTTTTGTGAGGGGAGAAAATTGGTCATTTGGAACAGCTCAGAATAGATTAGCTGCTTCTCCACAACAAAAGGAAACAGTTGAAGTGACTTGGGCATCTGATTAGAATGCCACGTGGTGAGGTGTTGTGGGCACGTTCCACCCGGAGGAGACCCAGAAGACACTGGAGAAACTGTGTTTCTTGTATGGCCAGGGAACGCCTTGGGATTCCCTCGGAGGATCTGGCCCAAGTCCCTGAGGAGAGGGAAGTTTGGGTCTCTCTGCTTAAACTGCTGCTTTTGCGACCAGACCCTGGATAGGCGGGCGGGCGTTTAGGCAGGCAGGCAGGCAGGCAGGCAGGCAGGCAGGCAGGCAGGCAGGCAGGCAGGCAGGCAGGCAGGCAGGCAGATGTATTAATCAGTACAGACTTGTGGCCTTGTCATTTTTCTCTCAAAAATTACAATACTACACTTCAGTATGTACAATTCTGGAAATATGGCTACCAATTGTAGCATTTTTTCTAAATGGCTAGCTTTTTTAAGAAGTTAATGGAATACTGAGAGAATATAGTCTGGTCACATGATGACAAAGTTGAACTCTTTGGATGTCATTGCACACATCATGTTTGGGGGAAGAAGGTTTTGCACATCACCTCTGAAACACCACACCAAAAGAAAAGTTTGCAAGTAGGACATTTTTGGTGTAGGCTGTCTTAGGGCATAGAGTACTGACATACTTCATATTATTGAAGTATAAATGCAGAGATTAACTGGCACATTCTTGATTAGATTATATAGATTGAATGACTGTAAATTCCATCCATCCATCCATTTTCTTCCGCTTATCCGGGGTCGGGTCGCGGGGGCAGCAGCCTAGGCAAAGAGACCCAGACTTCCCTCTCCCCAGCCACTTGTTCCAGCTCCTCGGGAGGAACCCCAAGGCGCTCCCAGGCCAGCCGAGAAACATAGTCCCTCCAGCGTGTCCTGGGCCTTCCCCTGCGCCTCCTCCCGGTGGGACGTGCCTGAAACACCTCACCAGGGAGGCGTCCAGGAGGCATCCTGACCAGATGCCCGAGCCACCTCAACTGACTCCTCTCGATGTGGAGAAGCAGCGGCTCTACTCTGAGCCCCCTCCGGATGACTGAGCTTCTCACCCTATCTCTAAGGGAGAGCCCAGACACTCTGCGGAGGAAACTCATTTCAGCCGCTTGTATCCGTGATCTCGTTCTTTCGGTCACCACCCAGAGTTCGTGACCATAGATGACGGTAGGAACGTAGATCGACCGGTAAATCGAGAGCTTCGCCTTTTGGCTCAGCTCTCTCTTCACCACGACAGACCGGTAGAGCGCCCGCATAACTGCAGATGCCCCACCAATCCGTCTATCGATCTCCCGCTCCATTTTTCCCTCATTCGTGAACAAGACCCCCAGATACTTAAACTCCTCGACTTGGGGAAGGACCCCATCCCTGACCCGGAGGAGGCACCCCACCCTTTTCCGGCTCAAGACCATGGCCTCGGATTTGGAGGTGCTGATTCTCATCCCAGCCGCTTCACACTCGGCTGCGAACAGCTCCAGCGAAAGCTGTAGATCACGCTCTGATGAAGCCAACAGGACCACATCATCTGCAAAAAGCAGAGACCCGATCCTGAGGCCACCAAAACGGATCCCCGCAACGCCTTGGCTGCGCCTAGAAATCCTGTCCATAAAAGTTAGGAACAGGATCGGTGACAAAGGGCAACCTTGGCGGAGTCCAACTCTCACCGGAAACAAGCCCGACTTACTGCCGGCAATGCGAACCAAACTCTGGCACCGGTCGTACAGGGACCTAACAGCCCGTATCAAGGGGCCCGGTACCCCATACTCCCGGAGCACCCCCCACAGGGCCCCCCGAGGGACACGGTCGAACGCCTTCTCCAAGTCCACAAAACACATGTAGACCGGTTGGGCGAACTCCCACGCACCCTCCAGGACCCTGCTGAGGGTGTAGAGCTGGTCCAGTGTTCCACGACCAGGACGAAAACCGCATTGTTCCTCCTGGATCCGAGGTTCGACTATCCGTCGGACCCTCCTCTCCAGAACCCCTGAATAGACCTTACCAGGGAGGCTCAGAAGTGTGATCCCCCTGTAGTTGGAACACACCCTGTGGTCCCCCTTTTTAAACAGGGGGACCACCACCCCGGTCTGCCAATCCAAGGGAACTGCCCCCGATGTCCACGCAATATTGCAGAGCCGCGTTAACCAACACAGCCCCACAACATCCAGAGCCTTGAGGAACTCCGGTCAAATCTCATCCACCCCCGGAGCCTTGCCACCGAGGAGCTTTTTAACGACCTCGGTGACCTCGGCACCAGAGATTGGAGAGCCCGACCCCAAGTCCCCAAACCCTGCTTCCAGATTGGAAGGTGACTGTAAATTGGAATTTTCAAACAAGCCAATAATCCCAATCCAAGGAGCCAAAATTAAAGCCAATGTGGAAGTGACAATAATTGCATTTCCCCCCTCATCCGCTAGGGGCTGGCTCCAGAAAGACATTGACTCCCATGTTAAAAATGGCAACTTCACAGCAGAAAAAAACATGTTTAAAGGCTGGTTCAAAAACAATATTAATTTTCATAGGTCAAGTTTACGGTCATGACTACTTTGATGGAGGGTGAATGTAAAAAAAAAAAAAAACTCATCCGGTTAGATGTAATTTAAGCTTGAAACTATGAATGAAAAGGGGCGTATCCCTTTGATTGACAGGTCTCAGAGGAGCCATCAGCGCTAGCGCCCGCCATCCCCCACCCCTCGCTTGCTCCGAGGAAGGCCACAGGGATGGACCATTTTCTGAATACATATCCCAAGGCAGGTACTTGGTTGGTTCCTGAAATGGCCTGGAAAGTGGTCCTTTTGAGCTGGCCCGTTGAAGTGGAGCCACCCAAATAAAGTGAAGGTCCAATAAAATTGCCACAAAGTTCCAATAGACTGCATGGAAAGGACACCAGAATTCTTTATGATTTGAAAACAGGTTGTGTGGAAGAATTAGTCAATATCACACCCAAGTAATGCTTATGTTTGTAATAACATTAAGAATAAGAGATACTTTAATAATCCCCGTGGGGAAATTAAGTTTCAGTACAGCCAATCCAAGATCATACAAACACTTACAAACATTAACACAGTACAGGATTTAGAAGACCGCAAAATACCCTTTTTCAACCTTATAAGATGTTTTCTTCCATGTCAATGTTCCTTGATATAAATTTGGGGTTTTAGGTGTTTGGTAATATGGGAGATATATTTTTGACTCCGTACGATTTTCATCATTACTAAGACAAATAATACATATTTTCTGTTTACAACATACATACAGGTGAAACCAAATATTTGCATACGCTCTTAGTCACATAACTTCTTTTATTACTCTCTGAGAATAAGTCAGATTAGACTTTCCTCTTTTAGTTGAGTCGGGTTTACGAGATTTATTTAAATTTGCTAAATGCCAGAATGAGGGAGCCAATTTTAAAGCCTTTTTTTTTTTTTTTTTTGTACTGAATAATTATTTAGTCAATAAATCTGTCAAAATGTTACCTGAGTCGTTTATTACTCAATAATTTTAATCCTGCTCTGCTTTCTGCAGCAGGTCCTTCTGTTCTGAATTCATGGAGATGCAGTTCTTGTGTAGACAATATTTTTAATGAATGATAAATTAAGAAAGAGAAATAGCTTTAAATAGTTAGAATTATTTATTTGTTTTATATGTATATATATATATATATATATATATATATGTGTGTGTGTGTGTGTGTGTTTTATATTTATGTTAAATCCAGAATAGAATTTAAGATCCTCCTTCTTACAAAGCCCTTAATAATCAAGCTCCATTATACATCAGAGATCTAATTGTTTCATATGTTCCCAACAGAGCACTTCGCTCTCAGACTGCAGGTTTACTTGTAGTTCCTAGGATTTCTAAAAGTAGAATGGGAGGCAGATCTTTTAGTTATCATGCTCCTCTCCTGTGGAACCAGCTCCCAGCTTTAGTCCATGAGGCAGAAACTCTGTTTACTTTTAAGGCCAGGCTTAAAACTTTCCTTTTTGATAAAGCTTATAGTGGCTTAGGTTATCCTGAGCTATCTCTGTACTTATGTTGCTATAGGCTTAGACTGCTGGAGTACAGACTTACCAATTTTCTTCACTCTGCTACTTCTTTTTCTACTAATACTCTCCAGTTGTATTACAGTACATTCTGTTATTTAGACTGTTAACTTTGTTTTCACTCAGTGTTTTTCTCTCCATGGAAGATATACCTGGTCTGGTATCCTGCTTGGCTGCAATGCCCTGTTGGACAGGCGGGATCGACTGGGATGATGCTCCCAGTAACTGAACATCCACCTTCCTGTTAACGGGGAGTTTTCCTCTCCACCGTCGCTACTTGCTTGCTCAGTATGAGGGATTGCTGAAGGATTGCTGTGGTTGGAAAGTCTGCATCAACGGGGCCCAACCTCACGCCAATGACTGACGCAATCTGCTGGGATTCCTTAAATAGGAAACTTTTTAACTGATTGGAATGTTTGTATAAATGTATTGAAATGACTTCTTGTTAAGTGCCTTGAGATGACATCTGTTTTGAATCGGCGCTATATAAATAAACTGAATTGAATTGAAGTATATTATGTTTACATCAATCTTTGACTTTCATGTTGTGAGTATGACGTCTGTCACTCAGTCTAGGCCCCGCCCCCTTTGTATTACAGCCCTGCTTTTATTTTGGAATGACATCCCAAGATGATCACTTGCCCCCATTTAGCCCTCTTTGAAAACTGCCTAGATACACCCCTGCTCAGCAGTCTTGATTAAGTATTTTTAAAGTTATATAAACATTATTATTCAAGTATTAATACCTGTAATCATTTTGAATTTAACAAACTGAATTAAACTCACTTTAGGGTTAAACACAGCCTGATGCACACTATACCTTTATTAATTTGAACTCCCAGGAATCTTTGTTTCTTTCAGATTTTTTCAGTGTGTTTTGTTTGTCATGCTGTTGAAAAATCTCCCTATAGCTGAAGTTCTGGTGCTGGTAAGGGGAAAAGCAAAGCACCAGTTATGGAGCAAGTTTGCAATGAGCACACGCATTTTCTTTGACTCCGGGGCTTTGCAGAACTGTAGTGAGAGACAGATCAATGGGGAGACGCAGACGGATGCAATACCTTTCTTTTTAATATTAGAAAAAAAGTTTTATATTTACAGGTTTGGAGGAAAAGCTCGTCGGGCTGACTATTTTAAGCTTTTCACCGGGACCATTTTTAATTATGTTGGTTATTTCTTACTGTCTAAAGAGTTTTCACAAATACTGCTGTTTATAACAATGCGGGACAATGTCACAAATTGCGGACTGTCCCGCACAAAGTCAACATCTGGGGCCCATTTCACAAAGCAGGTTTAGTGAAAACCCTGAGTTAGTTAACCCTGAGATGAGGAAAACTCTGGTTTTTCAGTTTAACAAAGCCAGTTCAGCGTAACTATGAGTCAGTAACCCAGGGAACCTACGCCGTGAGACGCCTGGCAGGTTTGCTTCATCTATCAATCCACGCTCACTGAACAGTTCAATTACCTTTTCTTTATGCAAAGACATTTTACAGTAAATTCATATCAGGACCTTACCGAATACGTCTGAAATTTTGAGGCATAAAACCATTTCCCTTGCAATACCAAAATTGTCAACCCCTAAATGTTATTTTAAAATTATTTTGCCCCCACATGAATGAAAACAGCATTTTAATGTTTTGTTGGGTTTTTTCATGTGTCTAGATGTTCTGGGAAAAATTCATTTTGCTTCAGTTTTGTGCTATGAGAAAGAGAACTGCACGTTGGCATACAAAGACACATTATGTGTTTGTTTTTTCATTTCAATCATGAGCTTGCCAGCATTTAATGCTGAACCAAATGCTCGCAGTACTCTGTGAAACATGAATGTTCTTGATAAACTACATTCTTTTAATGAGGTATCTTATAATCCTCAGGGTTGCTTTTTTCCCTGTGTTCTTCTCTTCTTCCCCATATCTGTACTGCTGCATTCTCTACATGGGCAGGGCTAGCCCATTCTTTTCACCTGAGGTTAATCAAACTTGTCAGTCACAGTAGTGTTGACGTGGAACGCAGCATTGGCAACCAGCGATGTAGGAACTAACCTTCCCTGTTATATTTAATGAGTTTAATGAGTATTTTGTATTATCATAGGAGAGTTTGATGGTTACCTTCTGGGAGACAGAGGTCACCCCTGCCAGCACCATCTCCTGACCCCTTACCCTGACCCTGAGCCCGGCCCACAGCAACACTACAACATAGCTCACTGCAGGACACGAGCCAGGGTGGAGATTACCATTGGGATGCTCAAGGCTCGATTTCAGTGCCTTCGTATGCTCAGGATCACCCCAGAAGGGGCTTGTGACATCATTGTGGCATGTGTAATCCTACACAACATTGCCACAATCAGAGGGGAACACTGTCCTACCCCTCCCCCTGATGATACAGACATTAATCCCAACCACCCTGCTGATGCACAAGATGGGAGAGCTATTAGAGACATGGTCTGCTACAATGATTTCTAACTGAAACATCATCAGAGTCAGAGAAACACAAAATACCTCTTATTTTATGAGGTCTCCTTTATTTCCTGCAATTACACAAGTTGTACAGTTAATCTTTTGATGTTAAAAAAATTAAACATCATCCACCTTTAACTGATGATCCAGCAGTTGTATTTCCATTTGTGTTTTTTTTCATCTGCAGCTGAATGGATAGCCACTACATTTAACATATGCCATTCATTTGAATAACTTACCTCTTATGTGGCCCATTGTGTACTGAGGGGCTGTTTACACGACAACGTTGCCGTTTTTTTCTGAATACGCGGGTGAAAACGCACTGCGTTTACACGACAGGTCGCGCGATGGAAAACGATGTAGTACATATGCCCTGCCTTTAGATGGCAGTGTGCCCCGTGTATGCAGTGTTCCAAGGTTTCCCCCTCGCATCCCGGAAAAGAAACATTTCACAGTCTTGTAGTTCTCCGCTTAAATAAAGGCGTATTGATTATTTGACGCACGTACTTTAAGCGTTTCCGTTGGCGATCGCATAGAATCTGATTATCTCTAAGTTTTGCTTACAAAGACCAAATTACTTCAAAAGCTGCATCAGTAGTAAAAACATACCTGGATCCGCCATTGTTGTTTTTCTGTAGAAAGGGGGAGTGCGCAAGTACAACACGTCCGTAGGTGGCTGGCAGTGACGTCATCATTTGCAAACTACTCCGGCTTGCGTTTACACGACAACGAATCACCCAGCGTTTTCAAAACTCTCCACTCTGGAAGCCGTTTCCCAAAAGATGCATTTTCGCCCCCCCCGTTTTCCCGTTGTCGTGTAAACGAGAGGCCGAATCGGAGAGAAAAACCTCAGTTTTGCTGATAAACATTGTCGTGTAAACAGCCCCTGAGTTGTGCCTGGATCTGATGAGCTCCCCCCAGGGATGCCCTCAGCAATAGGTCTCCCACTGTGTTGATTGAGGGCCATCTCTTCCGCCTCTGCGAGAGGTATTGGGGGTGGCCCGCCACCTGTAATAATAATAATAATAAACTTTATTTATAAAGTGCTTTTCATACAAAAAACTGCAGTTTAAAGTGCTTTACAGAATAAAAATTACACCCCTCCGATAAGTTTAAGCATGAACACAATTATACTACCCTCCCCCGAATCCTATCCCCATGTGCAGACACATTCAGGAGCAACATTAAAAGGACATTAAAACAGAAGATCGGATGGACACTGGGCCGAGTAAAGATGAGCCAGGTTAGGTAAGGAAACGCCATCAAGGGAGCCATCTTCCCCGGCAGCAGCGGATCAACAGCAGCAGCCGAGGCACTGACCCAGGGCGTCCAGAGGAGAAGAGGCCAGGATCCTGACCTCCACCCAAGCACCACCTGGAGAGCGCCCATGCAGCCACAGCAGACCACTGAGGGCTGCCACAGGGGAAACACTGGAACTATGCGTCTGTTTTTATTATATGTGTAAAACAACAGGCTAACGCATTAAAATACACAAATAAATAAAAAGATTGGTAGGTAAATTAATTAATTAATTAATAAAATAAACGAGATAAATACAAGACCAAGTAGTGAAACACTGATCAATAAAAGCAAGTAAAACATAAAAAGCAGATAGACAGTAAATAGTAATTAATTAAAAGCAAGGCTAAAAAGGTGAGTCTTGAGCCTGCTCTTAAAAACTTGAATGTTCTCTGCGGCCCTGAGGTCCTTCGGCAGCCTGAGGCGAGGGCCAAAAAACTGGAAAGACGCCTCACCATGAGTGTGTGTCCTGACTTTAGGGATGACAAGGAAACGGCTGCCAGAGGAGTGCAGAGACCGCAAAGGTTCATATGGTAAAAGCAGTTCTGAAAGATAAGAAGGCCCAAGACCATTAAGACACTTAAAAACCATTAAAAGAACCTTAAAATCAATCCTTAAATATACGGGGAGCCAATGCAGTAAGTTTAAGTTTACTCTTTTTGGGAAGACCAGAAAGCAGGGCATTAAAGTAATCAATTCTACTGGTGATAAAAGCATGCATCAGTGTCTCTGTATTGGCCCGAGAGAGAATAGGGGGGACTCTGGCAATGTTATTTAGTTGATAAAAACCTATTTTAGTAATATTTTTAATGTGAGGGATAAAAGTCAGCTCAGAGTCAAAAATGACGCCCAGGTTCTTCACTTGTAAGGAAGGATTAAAAGACAGTGATTGTAGTTTTGATAAAAGTTTCTCTCTCTCTGAGCCACAGGTACAATGACTAAAACTTCCGTTTTGTCCTGGTTGAGCTGGAGAAAGTTTTCTGCCATCCAGGATTTGATGTCTAAAATGCAGTTAAAAAGTGTATCCACTGGCCGTGTGTCATCAGGAGACATGGAGATGTATAACTGTGTATCATCAGCATAACTGGGAAAATTAACTCCATATCTTCTGATGACACTACCAAGAGGGAGCATATAAAGGTAAAAATCTAACCATGGGGCACACCACATGTAATCTTGTGGACTTTAGAGGAGCAGGTATCTAAACTTACCATAAAAGTCCGGTGTGTAAGATATGATGTAAACCATTTGTGAACAGCACCAGAGAGGCCAATCTGTTTTAAAAGGGTTAAAGGAGTCATAACCTAGTATTACCTTGGATACCCACGCTATATTACAGTCTTTCAAGCCCTTCTAAAAAAGAAATGTTGAAAAAAAATGAAAAAAAAATAAACTTAGAGCTCCTCTCACCCTTATTTCTGAAGTCATTATTGTCTCTCGAGATCTGATGCGATATTTTGGCTGTCATGGACGGTCATTGTAATAATGCAAATGAGGGGCACGTTGATTCGTGGTATTCTAGGTCATTTGTTGTTTGCAAAGTAGCAGCCATTACCTGTGTTGCCCTCGAAGCTACTACTCCCGCTAGCATACAATAGCTGCATTAGCAGTTAGCTGCTGTTTGTTACACACAGTAGAGCAATAAAAACACAGCCTTACCATTTCAATTGCAGGCAAGTCTCTGATTGTTGGAATGGCCCCTTTTTCCAAGTTCGTACTTTGAATCGGAATTCAGTAATGGTGGCGCTCGGCTGAATATGAGAGGGAGAGGAGCAGGGCGGGCTTCCTGCAGCATAGGTCTGCGATGTCCATATATGGTATATCCTGCGCCAACTTAACGTCAAGTTGGCAAGAAATTTAACATCGCGTATTTGAGTGTGCGTGCACGTGGGCTGGTTGACAAACCCAAGGGTAAACAAACGCTTCAAACAAATGCTATCGGCTTCCCGGCCAGTGTATAATTGTTAGGCAATCATAACATACATTTTTTCTCTTGGAAAAGTAAAAATTACAGGTCATGACTCCTTTAAAAGAATAGTTTGGTCCACTGTATCAAAGGCAGCGCTTAGATCCAGTAGAACCAACACTGTCACCCTCTGTGCATCATAGTTTAATCTAAAATCATTTACAATCTTCAAAAGGGCTGTCTCGGTGCTGTGGTTCACCCTAAAACCAGACTTAAATTTCTCTAGGACATTATGAGCATTAATAAAATCATTAAGTTGAATTAAAACAAGCTTTTCTAAAACTTTGCTTAAAATTGGTAAGTTAGATACCAGTCTAAAATGATTAAAGTCATTCAAATCTAAATTGCTCTTCTTCAACTGTGGCCTCACTACCGCCCCTTTAAAGGCGGCAGGAAAAATCTCCATCTGAAGGGAGCAATTCATCATGGTTAAAATCTCATCACTAAAGGATCCATAAATTGGCTTAAAAAACGAAGTGGGAATTAGGTCCAAAGCACTTGTGGTGGGCCTCACTGAGGAGAAAACTTTATCAAGAGTCCCAGCCTCCAACAGGACAAAACTGTCCAGTGTTTCCTAAAGAGACACAATCAGATTTGTCTAAAAGCATGTTACTTTGAGAAGATAAAATATTACATCTGATGGTGTCTACCTTCCCTCTGAAGTGGTCTGCAAACTCCTCACAAAGAGTGTTTGAGGGTGATTTCTGAAATGCAGTAGTAGTACGGTTTGATCAAAAGTGGAAAAAATTATTTTAGGATTATTTTTATGGCCTGATATGATTTTTGCAAAATAAGCATTTCTTGAATTTCTTACAGCATTATTGTAGGATTTGAGAAGTTCTGTGTATAATTAATGGTTCATCGTGGTTTTATTTTTCCTCCATTTTCTCTCTGCCACCCTACACTCCCTCTTTAGTTTTCTAAGAGCGCTGCAGGTTTTGATTGCGAGCGTTTCACTTTAAGTGGAGCCAGCAGGTCCAGAGCAGACTGAAGCCTTCTGTTAAAATCACTGATGAAAAAATTAAAGGGGGCAGGTAAGAGAGTAGGAGGAAACTTTTGAAAAACTTCTAGAACACCTGCAGCCACTTCAGGGGTTAGATAATGCTTCCTGACAGTTTTCACAGAGGTCTCCTGCTGGATAAAACTGGTGATATTAAAAAACACACAGTAGTGATCAGAGACAGCCAAGTCAACAACAGAAGACACACTGGTGGACAGGCCATACGTGATGACCAAGTCCAGGGTGTGTCCTCTGTTGTGAGTCGGCTGCATGACATGTTGACTAAAATCCATATAATTCAAAATATTTTACAATTCTGTTGATAAAGGATCTAAGATGTTATCTATATGTAGATAAAAATTAACTAAAATTATTCTTTCATAAGAGTTGTGCAAAATTGATCAAAACTGAAAATTCTTTAATAAAAAGTGCACTGTTTTTAGGAGGCCTATAAATTGTGACACTTAAAATCTGAGGAGTGCTAAAAACAGTTGCAGTATATTCAAAAGGGCTAAAATGATCAAATAAAACATGCTTGGCAGAAAGCATTGATGAACTAACAAAAGCAGTTCCACCTCCCCTTTTGCTACTCCTCGTTGAATACATGAAATCAAAATTTGGTGGGGAGGCCTCTGTAAGAACAGCAGGGGCATTTGCACTCAGCCATGTCTCCGTTAAAAATAAACAATGAATAATATGGTCTAAAATCAGGTCATTTATTATAAAAGTTTTATTCATCAGGGAGCGAACATTTAAAAGTGCCATATTAATAGTGGTTGGAGATGGAGTGACTGTATGACTTACTGGAGGTAGGACTTTTGCTAACTGTTTGAGATTATTAGGGTTGCATTTGTTGGCTTTTTTATTATTTGTCTGCTCTGTGCTGATAACAAGTATGAGTGATTTAGGCCAAGGTCCAAGTCCGATATGTGAATTACTGTTAAAATCAGAACTGAGTTCATAGGAGCAGGGACCAGCTACACATCAGGATGTGGTGGAAGGGGCAGAGAGGGCAGGGTCAGCTGGGGCCGGTGTGGTTGACAGGGAGGGGCGTGGGCATGCCAGGCTCATTGCCAGCATGCAGGCTCCTTGTCTGTTAAGATGTAGTCCATTCGGCCCAAACAATTGACTCCTGTCCCAGAAAATGTTAAAATTGTCTATAAAACCAATATTGTGCATCACGGTGGCAGAGGAAAACCAAGTGTTCAGAGATAAAAGCCTGCTAAAACAACCAATTCCTCTGACACGTGTATTTCAAAAGATTAAACAAATGAATAAAATCCAGCTGCAGGAGCTCAGACTGCTGTTTATTCATGCTGTCATTGGTTCCAGCGTGAATTATAACTCTACTCACAGATGGGTGACTTTGGATGTGGTCCAGGATCTGTTCAGCAATATCCTTTACGGTGGCTCCAGGAAAACACAGAGTAAGGGCTCCTCTCATCCTTACATTCTTGATAATAGAGTCCCCGATGATGAGTCTGGTGGGCGGCTGGTCAGCAGGTTGATGCTGGGCAGAGGATCCTTCACCATCCAGGACCTGCTGGATGTTGGGCAGATTAGCTTCCCCAGGACTTCAGCAATGTGTAGTCGGCGCCGAAGACTCGTTCCGTGGGTTCGGGTTGTAGTGGAGCACTCCTCGGCGAGTCCTGGCTGCGGTCCTGGGTTTGGCGCGATGTGGAGGGATGCGGGAGTCTGGCTGCTGCTCCGGGCCTCGGTCTTCTTTCTGTTGGCTATAATGGAGGTCAAATTTGAACATATTAAGAACACGCAAATTTTGAGACATGCATGTATAACAGGCATTTAGGTGTGGCTTTCATATAGACAATATTAAATACTGGCAGTGATGGTATGGCTGAAGATTTGGCTTTTTCTTTGTTTAGGGGATTTCCCTAATTACTTAATAGTATAACTATAACATGTATAATGTAACCACTGACTGCAGTTTAATGAGACCACGCAGAACACCACCACAATTACTAGTAAATAAACAATATCGCAACAGTTTGAACTATATTTTTATATTTCATCTTTAGTTGCTGCCATGCCATTTTTGCACCTGTTGGGTTGGACCTGTGCGCTCAAACAAACATATAGAATATAAATGTTGAATGAGTGGAACATTTAAGATGAAACATTTCTTTTTTTTTTTCTCTAATTAATTCTCACGCATTGACTTGATCAGCAATTTTCTGCCACACAAGCTCTCTCTCTTTTACTGCTGCTGCCAGAGTAATTCTTTTTCTTTTTAAAATATGCTCATTTTCTGCATATCCAGTCATTAATAAATCCAACTCCACTGGGGAGAAGTAGGAGGCTCTAAGTTTTTTTTTACTTGCTGCCATGGTGAATCATGTCATCTGTGTCCCATTAATGAGGTTTTTTTATATCCTCATGCAAGAGTGTAACTCAGGTTAACTTTCACTCAGAGCTGATTAAACTAATTCTTAACACCTGTTCTGAAACAGAAAACTTGAGATGAATAACTCAGAGTTGGCCAACCTAGAGTTCAGGTTTTGACTTAGAGTTTGTTAAACCTGCTTTGTGAAACGGGCCCCAAGTCACCCTAATGGTAGCCCGGAATTGGCCCGTGGGCCTTGAGTTTGACACACGTGCATTAATGCCTGACTCGGGAAAAGACTGATGTTATGTGTGACTAATGTCAAAGACCTTAGATTAAAATGTTAACTGTTTATAAACAATCTTTGTTTTTGAACTAAGGTAATTAGAACTAGTTCTCAACAACAATGGTAAGAACTAAACTACACAACGTTTCTTGTTAGGGCACACCCTCATTCTTGACTGTCAGCATACTAAAGGGTAAAATAACAAAAACTAATTTATTTCCTGATTGTTGTGTTTTGTCGGATAATGAGAATTTAGTCTGACAATGTTTGAGAGTCAATCCTTTTTTTAGTCAAGTTATCATTGTTTTGTGCCACCTACTTGTTATTGCAGAGTAAAGTGATTTATAACCCCCACCTGTCCAAATCCAAGTTGGCGACATTGATTTAGGTTCAGATCTACACTCGAAATGATAAGGCAACTCAGATCCATATGTTTTGGATATGGCTTGATATTACAAATCATAGGAGTTTTTTCACTCCTTAGTTATTTAGCACCACAATACATTAAAGATCTGTTGTCGTATCAACCTTCCAGACCCCTCAGGTCTACTCTACATCCCCAGAGTCAGAGCCAATCATGGAGAAGCAGCATTCATTTCTTCTCTTCTAAACTTGAACAAACTTCCAGAAAATTGTAAACGGGGTGAAACAGTGATTTCCTGTAAATCAAGACTAAAACAGATTTGTTTAGAGTTACCTCTGATTATTTTTCTTCTAATCAGGTAAAGCACTTTTAACTGCTTTGTGGCTACGTCTTTACTCCAGTTCAAATCTCTTCTTGAATCCTTTTATTTTCATCTACCATTTGACCGTTGATTCCCTTATTTTGAATTTAGCTGTGTTTGATCTTTTCTGTTTTGTAGTCTATCATTTTATATCGTTGTTTTTATTGTGTTTTATCTGTTCAGCACGTTGGTCAGCTGTCATGCTGTTTTTAAATGTGCTATGGGAATAAACGTGGTATGGTATGGTATGAGATTCCACCTGCGGCATCCTACAGTTCGTCACTGGGCAGCGTAGGCTCCAAAACACACCATTCAAATCCACAGCAAACAAATCACTACAAACATAGGCGTCAGTTTACTCGGGGACACAGGGATCATTCGTCTTTCTCACATATGTTTTCAGTACAAAATAACTGCAGTAAAAGTATACAGTTAACTGTAGCAGAGTCCTGTAAAATTTTACCAACCCGCACCTGCCTGCACCCATTAAAATGAACAGAGGTGTGAGGATACTACTGCCCAGTAATATGTCTGTCAGTAAGTAACTTTATGTTATCTCATTAATACACCTTGATGTTGTGATTGCTCATTACATCCGCATATGACGTTATATATTTACGATGTGGGTAAATTTTGCTCATTCTCAAAGTTATGACCACCTTGACCAAACTTAAGTTGTTTTTTTTTATGTGTGTGGGTGCCAGGGAAGAACAGGGTGCAGCCTCATTCTTTTAACATTTGCAGATCAGTTTTTCTTTTTTAATGAGGCTAGTGCAGAGAGAGTGATGTGGAAGAGGTTTAAATTGCCCTGCAGATAAGGGGGCAGGGACAACCCCCAAAGTATTTGTGTGTTTTTGTTTCTGTATAATAGTTCTTGTTCAGAACCTCATGAGGTTATGAGGTCTATCCCTTCAAATCTAATGTGAAACGTTTTTCACACATCACTGTAGAAATATATGAACTAAAATGCACAATGTTAGCTAAATGAATATTCTTAAGCTACCAGGTACAAGTGTGTATTTTATGACGTTCTTGGATGTTTTTCTCAAATTGTTTTGTTTTGTGATTTCTGCCACTAGGTGCACCATTTTGATTTGCTGGCTGTGATTGGTCCTTTATCATTTTTTCAATTGGAAAACCTTTTTTCTGAACAGCACAATTTCTTTTCAACAGCGACCCAGGTCACTTTCATATGTGGTGCTCTTCAGATATCCAATGTTTTAAAAAGTGATTGTAGTCTGTACAGTCATGTCACATTTCATCCAACTGAGTGGCAGCAGATAGACTCTGCAAAACATCCTCCTTTCTTCACAATTTTATTACCTGTTCGTAATTTTGTCAGCTCAACATGCAGAATATATTCACAACTGATTAAGACACGTTGACATGTGTAACATTTATTTATAGTTGGTATAGATTTTTTTTTAAAGTGTCTTAAACGCTCCAGATTAAATTATGTTGTCTGCAAGTGAAGGATTTTCCTGGGTCCAGATTAAAGATAGAGATTGTAAATGTAAATGCAAATAAGGTCTAATTAATTAAACCAGATTCAAACTTAGATTGTCCCATGTGGAAGCAGAGAGCTCAGCCTGCATGTCTCAGTGCGGAGCTGCTGAGAGCGCTGAGTTCATGCGCTTTAAAACAAAGTGCTTAATTTCCTCTGCAAGGAGGTAATGTTTTCGTGCTGTCTTCCTGTTTGTCTATTAGCAACATAACTCAAAAGGTTGTGGGCGGATTTTGATTAAACTTTCAGGAAATGTCCATCATGGTACCAGGATAGGACCAACTGATTCAATTTTGGGGTTGATTCGACATGAAGCGCTTATCCACCCACTGACCAGCGGTGCTAACCTCCACTACTCTACCGTGTCAGAGAGCTCACAAGCGGCTCCCCTCGTGCAGCAGCCCTGTTACAGTTGGAGTATATGCACAGTGTCGGCTTCTTATCATAATGTGCTCTGGAACTCACTTTTTTTTACTCAGAGAGGTGGGGGCGCCGAACTCCAAAACCCCAGCGGGAACTGTTTCAAAATAAGACCCAGAACTGAGAGACAGAGAGTAAAAACAACACACCCAACAACAGATATCTGTTTCAGAAAGGACGCACCTGCAGATGGGAGCCAGACAAGATCTGACTCGCTTTTCTACAAGGGTGTACCATTTTTATTTCCAAAAGAACAAAGAACATATCACATGACTCCTCTCTCCTCCTTCTACATCTTGACAGGTCATTTATTTTCTCCAGGTCTCTTGACCGTACCAGGAACTAGAGTTATAACTGATCCTCCCTGCTTTCAGTTCATATCTTTACTCAAGAGTTTGTTTACTTAAAACCCTAAACCCTATAAAATACTGGTAACAGAGTCATGTTTTACTACCCTGAATAATATAAACAGGCCTATTACTTCTAAAGCTTAAAAAAGATATAATTAAAACATATGTACTGCATAATAAAAAATAGCCTCAAAAAAGTAGAATACAACAACAGCAAATTAACCGCATATGCTGGAATCTCCCCTCTCTGCTGGAAGAGCACAGCATCAGTACAAACACAGCCATGTGTCTCATTAACAGACATTATATTGGAAAAGTACTGAAAGTTAGAATTAGATAACAACATGGGGAGGGGGTGAGTCGCCCTGGCGGAGATTTGAGCTCTCTGAGTGCTTTTCCAGTTTATGTTGAAAGTCTATTGTGTTTGTAATTTTACTTAATGAAAATGGGATTTTTATAATGTTGCTCAAGCTATACCTTAGGAAAAATCTTCACAAGAAGGCAAACATTTTAAACTTGTATTGTTTCTGTACCTGCTTATATTGATTTATATTGATATTAACTTGTTTAATTAAAGCCCCTCCAAAATTACTATGGCTCATCCAAAAATGAGAACCTGGCGCCGTACCTAGCTTGATCTATCACAATTAGTTTAAATTTTTCATACTATTTTCTGCTGGTTAAATGTCATATTTGTTCAACTGAACTTTCATAACATTAATAAAGGCACGTATTCAATGTCGACCAGAAAGGTTTGTATAGAAAATGCCTAGAGAAGTTGTTGATGCATTTAAATAGAATAGAAAACTTTATTGTCTGACCCCAAAATGTTACAGAAATGCATCTTTGACAGGTCTCCACATCATCTCTACACACACATACAAAACAATAAAAGATCTAAGACCAAATATCTGAACTAAAATCAAACGCATTGATACCTAAACGACTAAAAATTCCCTTACTATTAAGGGCTGTGACTGCAGTTGGAATAAATGATTTTTTTTATAGACATACAAATGCAATAGTGGAGTTTGTGGTGAACTGATTATTTTGCCCACTTGTTATACAATCTGTGACAGTTTTGTTTTTTGTTTACTGGTAAGAAAGTTGTATCAGGATGTGATGTTAAAAGTTAGAATGGATTTCAAAAAGTGACCGGTAAACCATGATTAATATATTTGCCTTGACATTAAAATTCCTTAGCTTCCTGAGGAGATGGAGGCGCTGGAGTGTGTTATTATATTATTGTCCACCAGGACCTTACTCTCAATTCTTAGATCAGATCTCAGATTTTTTAATCTGATTTAGTATTAAATATTGACAAGGTGATTATAGTGGGGGATTTCAATATTCATGTAGACACTGAAATTGATTGCCTAAATGCAGCTATCTAAGACTCAATTGACTTTACTCAAAATGTACAGGGACCCACCTACTCAGGTCAACACTTTTGTCCTTGTGACACACAGCATTGAGTGTGAGGAAATAGCAGTCCTCCTTTATAACCCAGTCATGTCTGACCATTTCTTGATAACTTTTGATTTTTTTTAACTGACCATCCCAAACCTCAAAGAAAATTTCATTATAGTAAAGCTTTATCTGACAATACAAGACAAGTTTTCAAGAATCTGTTCCATTCTTACTTTACTCAGTGTCTCAGAGTAACACAGTGCAGGCCAGCAATTCCATCTCTAACAGAAATTGATGGTCTGGTTTATAGCGTTACTTCCTCATTGCGTCTGGCATTAAACGGTGTAGCCCCCTTAAAAAAAGTAATTAGCCATAGGAGGTTGGCTCCCTGGTTTAATGCAGAGCTCTAAAGCAGAATATTAGGAAATTGGAGAAAAAATGGCGCTCTACACACCTAGCGGATTCCTCTTTAACCTGGAAAAATAGTGGGTGAAGCAGCATCGGAGGGAACTGTGGAACCTCATTTGTATTTGGACTGTTTTGATTCCATCTAGCTTTCTGAATCATCAAAAATATTAGCATTATCTAAACCTTCAACTTTCATGTTGGACCATGTTGGTTACTGGCCCCATTTTAGATATGATGAATCTATCCTTAGTAAATGGATACGTACAACATGAATTAAGGGGTCACTGTAATTAAACATTTATTTAGGAAACCCTCTCTCGATCAAGATGAGTTACAGTAGTTAATTACAGGCTTATATCCAACCTTCCTTATCTAAAATCCTTGAGATAATAGTTGCTAATCAAGTATGTGAGCATCTAAACATTAATGACCTGTTTGAAGAATTTCAGTCAGATTTTAGAGCCGATTAAAGCACTGAAATAGCACTGGTGAAAGTAACTAATGATATTCTCATGGCCTCAGATAATAGACTTGTGACTGATCTGGTCTTGTTAGGTCTTAGTGTAAAGGCTTGAACGTGTTACAGGGATCAAAGGGCACCAAACTGATTTAAATCATTTGTCTGACAGATTCCAGTTATAGGTATGTATGTATATATATATATATATATATATATATATATATATATATATATATATATATATATATATATATATATATATATATATATATATATATGTTGTGCCACAGATAGGTAGGATTTGGCTATGAGTAAATATGCCTAGGGCAATTATGAATGAGGTTAATAATTTTATGTAAAATTTACCAAGTTTGGGGGCACCATCCAGGTGGATTCCAGGAATATATATATATATATATATATATATATATATATATATATATATATATATATAAATTTATTATATAGCCAAATTGTTCAGTCTCAGTTTATGTTTATGACTACCAGCCTGATAAGGCTGAGATAATTAAACAATAGATGAAGGAATAAGTTCTTATGCTGTGGACATTAATTGCACGCTTCACTCCAAGTAATCCCAGACAACTTCTCTTTAAGTTAAGGGGACTTTATTTAGAGAATAGATCAACCTGACAGCCAGACATTTCATAAATTTATCCCATCTATTCTAAAGCATGCAACTACTACTACAGATCTTAGACAACAATAATAGGTGAACATTAAACACAATTAACATGAAATGAATCAGTGAGAACAGCTGAGGTTTGGGTCAGAAAAGGAGGGGGGGGCTCACTCCAGGGGGCTCAAATCATAGATAGCCTAGGAGACAAAGTCATAAATCTCAGCTCTGTGCCAAGATGGAGGACTGCACATGGAGTATAAGAAAGTGTCATAAAACTAGCATTGGCTAAAGGAGCACATGGGGGAAGCGTCCACGTGGAAGGCCTCTGCTTTACCAACAGACTAAAGACAATGGAGTTAAACTTTTCAGCTAAGATCAGCAAACGCAGGCCGGACCGAGCCCGACTCTGTCGACCGGGTGATCAGGAAGCGAGAGAGAGAGAGGGGAAAAGAGAGGAAAGAAAAAGAAAGAAAGGCGTGATCCGCACAGGATAAAACAAACTGTTTCAAACACAGCAATCAGTCCTACTTTGCTTTAAAGGAGGTCCAGTCCACTAGGAGGAGAGCGAATTGTGTCCGTAGCTGAGCAAGAAAAGGAAGAGTTATAAAAAACCTTGTACAGGATTTAAGGATCGTGGTGCCCAAAGGCAGGCTGGATGGCCTGTAGGTCGACGTCTAACGAACTGTCTGGGAACAGTCCGGATATGGCTCAAACTAGATACACGAACCGAATGAGCACTTTGAAGCTTTGAAATGAGTTCTTCCCGGTCCAGCGGGTCAGAACAAAAGAGAATCTTCACTGGTGAGATGTCCTCTGTTTAGCCAGGGTCTCTTGCTGGCTTGAAAACAGCTTGAAATGGGCGCGACTCCCACTTCTTATAGCCCCTTTGGCCGTGATGTCATCGTCGATGTCCCCATGGGTGGTCACGGACCAATTGGAGTGTGTTAGGGGTGACTGCTAGGATTGCTGGGAAATGTGGTCTGCTCAGTCCATCTTTGAAATGGCTCCCAGCCATGCAACAATCTGTTCAGTTCATCCTATGAGAAATGCAATCACAACATGCAATCAAATGCAATCACAACATCCCCCCTTAGGTCTGTGGAACTAGAAGTTGATTCATTTTCCATGTGAACCAGGAAATGTTGCTGTCCTTCTGCGGCAGGGAAGGTTTAACAGTTTAGTCCATTCGAAGAACAACAACAACAACAACAACAATATATATATATATATATATATATATATATATATATATATATATATATATACACTACCGTTCAAAAGTTTGGGGTCACCCAAACAATTTTGTGTTTTCCATGAAAAGTCACACTTATTCACCACCATACGTTGTGAAATGAATAGAAAATAGAGTCAAGACATTGACAAGGTTAGAAATAATGATTTGTATTTGAAATAAGATTTTTTTTACATCAAACTTTGCTTTCGTCAAAGAATCCTCCATTTGCAGCAATTACAGCATTGCAGACCTTTGGCATTCTAGCTGTTAATTTGTTGAGGTAATCTGGAGAAATTGCACCCCACGCTTCTAGAAGCAGCTCCCACAATTTGGATTGGTTGGATGGGCACTTCTTGCGTACCATACGGTCAAGCTGCTCCCACAACAGCTCAATGGGGTTCAAATCTGGTGACTGCGCTGGCCACTCCATTACCGATAGAATACCAGCTGCCTGCTTCTTCTCTAAATAGTTCTTGCACAATTTGGAGGTGTGTTTTGGGTCATTGTCCTGTTGTAGGATGAAATTGGCTCCAATCAAGCGCTGTCCACTGGGTATGGCATGGCGTTGCAAAATGGAGTGATAGCCTTCCTTATTCAGAATCCCTTTTACCCTGTACAAATCTCCCACCTTACCAGCACCAAAGCAACCCCAGACCATCACATTACCTCCACCATGCTTAACAGATGGCGTCAGGCATTCTTCCAGCATCTTTTCAGTTGTTCTGCGTCTCACAAACGTTCTTCTTTGTGATCCAAACACCTCAAACTTGGATTCATCCGTCCACAACACTTTTTTCCAGTCTTCCTCTGTCCAATGTCTGTGTTCTTTTGCCCATCTTAATCTTTTTCTTTTATTGGCCAGTCTCAGATATGGCTTTTTCTTTGCCACTCTGCCTTGAAGCCCAGAATCCCGCAGCCGCCTCTTCACTGTAGATGTTGACACTGGTGTTTGCGGGTACTATTTAATGAAGATGCCAGTTGGGGACCTGTGAGGCGTCTGTTTCTCAAACTAGAGACTCTAATGTACTTATCTTCTTGCTCAGTTGTGCAATGCGGCCTCCCACTTCTTTTTCTACTCTGGTTAGAGCCTGTTTGTGCTGTCCTCTGAAGGGAGTAGTACACACCGTTGTAGGAAATCTTCAATTTCTTAGCAATTTCTCGCATGGAATAGCCTTCATTTCTAAGAACAGGAATAGACTGTCGAGTTTCAGATGAAAGTTCTCTTTTTCTGGCCATTTTGAGCGTTTAATTGACCCCACAAATGTGATGCTCCAGAAACTCAATCTGCTCAAAGGAAGGTCAGTTTTGTAGCTTCTGTACCGAGCTAAACTGTTTTCAGATGTGTGAACATGATTGCACAAGGGTTTTCTAATCATCAATTAGCCTTCTGAGCCAATGAGCAAACACATTGTACCATTAGAACACTGGAGTGATAGTTGCTGGAAATGGGCCTCTATACACCTATGTAGATATTGCACCAAAAACCAGACATTTGCAGCTAGAATAGTCATTTACCACATTAGCAATGTATAGAGTGTATTTCTTTAAAGTTAAGACTAGTTTAAAGTTATCTTCATTGAAAAGTACAGTGCTTTTCCTTCAAAAATAAGGACATTTCAATGTGACCCCAAACTTTTGAACGGTAGTGTATATATATATATATCCTGATTAATCCAATCAGTTAGGTAGATTACAGGTGTATCTTGAAGATATAAAAACATGGATGACTCTAAACTTTCTGCTTTTAAATCCTGACAAGACGGAAGTTGTCATCTTTGGACCAGAAGCCGTTAAAACTGCTTAATCAATCAAGTCATCTGAATGGCATTAATTTGGCTTCCGGGAATAACGTGAAGAACCTCAGTGCTATTTTTGACAAATACATAACATTTAAATCCCATATTAAACAGGTTTCTAGTATTTCCTTCTTTCACCTCTGGAATATTACTAAAATTAGAAATATCCTGTCCAGGAGTGATATTGAGAAACTGGTCCATGCATTTGTTACTTCAAGGCAGGATTACTGTAATTCTTTACTATCAGGAAGTCAACAAAATGCAATTTAAAGCCTTTAGTTGATACAAAATGCTGCAGCAAGAGATCTGATGAATATTAAAAAGAGATCACATTTCTCATGTTTTAGCTTCCCTTCATTGGCTCCTTGTTAAATCCAGAATATAATTTAAGATCCTCCTTCTTACATACAAAGCCCTTAATAATCAATCTCCATCATATATCAGAGATCTGATTGTTCCATATGTTCCTAACAGAGCACTTCGCTCTCAGACTGCATGTTTACTTGTAGTTCCTAGGCTTTCTAAAAGTAGCATGGGAGGCAGATATTTTAGCTATCAGGCTCTTCTCCTGTGGAATGTCATGGAAATATTTCAAGGTGTTGTGAAATAATTTATTAATTACATTTTAGTAAATGCATCTAGGGAATATGGCATATAAGAGATGATTAGAGTGTTTAAACAGACGGCAGAGAGGCCTTTCACCTCGTGCAGAATTTTTGGTTAACTTTGTTATGAAAACATAACATTGTGGGGCTTGAGGCAGACTTCACACTGTCCGGAATAGTCAGAGCGTTTCCCAGCTGGGCTCCTGTACAAGACAGGCCGATCAATTTAATAAAATACAAGAAAACGCGGATCAGAACTTCATCCTCATCCTTGTTTGAAGGAAGAAAATAATTTCTTCCTTAACAGTTTTGGTGTCAGAAGTGCTCTGTGTGCGAGACCGGTCAGGGAAGGTTTTTTTTGTCTCTCCATCGTCCGAGTTTCGCTGCCTGAGCAAAGAACCCGTGAGGATGACGACAGTCCTGATGGAAGACTTTCTTTTTTTTCACCTTCGTCTCTCCGGCTTCTGGGCTCAACCTACTGGGTGAGACTTAGGCTGGGATAGAATGGTGGACTCTTAAAGAGCAAATTCGAGCGAACATGCAGGGTGGACTTTGATGTTTGATTGTTTTTCCAGGTTGTTGGGTTGTTGTTGTGTTTTGCTTCCGTTTGAGAAGGAGCAGATGACTCCCTTCTACTTCTGTTGTCACTCCTCCACACAGGACTGGACAGCACCAGCAAAACTGCCTATGAGATGATTGACAAACTGACTCTGACCTTCAACCGACAGTGTCCAGAGAGGGGTGTTGACAGAGCCCGGCTGGGCCTGCTCCAAGACAGGAGATGGCTAACCCTTTTAGCACCAAACGACAAGCGAGCACCCCATGCCACAGCCAGTGACTAGAAGTTATCCAGTACAGGGTGCACTGTCGAAGAGGGGTGAGACAATCCATTTTAAATAGACAGGTGGGAGAAGACAGCAAATAAAAAGGGGAAATTGATAATTCTATAATTGGGGGGACATAACATCTTTGCAAAATAGAAATTCATGAAATAGTGGAATAACTGCAGGGGAGATTTTGAAGATTAATTATGTGGGTAAATGCTACCAGCCCGTACATATAGGGTTGTTTGTTTTGGTGTTTAATTCCCTCAAAAGAGATAACATGCTGTCAAAGGGGACCTTAAGCCAGAGAGAATATTTCCATCTTTGCATTGGAACTCATGTGAGTCTGAAGAGAAGGAACAGATTCCCCCCAGTGGATTTTCTCCCTTAAGTGGCAAACTAAAAGCATGCTCCTTAAATCAAGGCACCAGCTTCTCTGCCCCACTGCTAAAGACTTTCCATTCTCAGTAATTTTGTTTCTCCCTTGATTTGCTTCTCTAAGCAGGTGGAGAGGAGTGAGCCCTGAGATTGGGGACTGATGAAGGGTGGTCATCAGATAGTCTAGTAGGTTGTTTTTTTCTTCTCCTTAGCACCAGAATGCACCCTTGTTTCGTGCAGAAGAAGAAAGGAGGGGTGGTGGCATTCCAGGAGTGGTTTTTATTTGTTATAGTTGTTGGGGGGAAATCATAGATTCATGACTGAGATGACCTGTGTGACTTGTATGTTCATGTGTCCACCTATCTGAGATATTCCCTGTCTATGTGGCTTTGTTATGTGTCATGTGTGTATTTTCTAATCAAAGTAATTAGAATAATTAATGGTGAAGGTTTTACATAATACATGAACTGAGCATAGAAGATTTAAAACCCTCGTTTTCGTAGTTCCTACAAATGCAGTGAAGCAGTCGCTAGACGGAAGTGCAGCTTTAATTGGTCGCACATCAACTGAGCCAAAACCTAGAGCTTTTTTACAACAGTTACCAGCACCCACTTCAGGTATGTTATTCAGTTCTATCATTTTATTTTATGCATTTATTTGCTTGGAAAACATGTAATGATTTGTAATTGACAAACTAAATGTTAATTTGTTGTTTTGTAGATAACCTGTGGCAGAAGCTGATAAGGAAGTTGGCAGGCAGAACACCAACGGCACAGCCATTTCCATAATTGAAATCCAGAAGTACCAGGCAGAAAAGAACATTCCCAGGATCCCTTGAAACACTGGGAAAACCAAAGGCACATATTCACACCTCTTCCGCCGGTCATTGCAGTTCTTCTGCTCTCCACTTTGAACTGTACCATGCGAGCGTGTGTTCTCTAAAGCTGGAGAAATTGCATCTAAAAAGCGTAATTGCCTCAATGGCAAAGACCTTGGAGAAACTAATTTTCATGAATGAAAATATATGTTTTTTAAACAACAGCCTCCCTCAAAGACAAGTCCATATGCAACATCACTTACAAAACATTTTCACTTTTTCACAAGTTGTGACACATATTCACATAATTTATCTTATTGTACATTTTAAGGATATCAAAGATATTTTAAACTTGAATTAGGATATTAAATAATGCAGTGTACAATATGGAATACAAGTACTTAATCATCATTTTATTGTGTATACAGTAGGTCATTGAATCAGTTTGTCAGTTTAGTATCCCAGTTAGGTTGCCTGCAATGATGTTTAAAATCCAGTAGGTGTCAGTAGACCAACACAGGACACAGCATCAATACAATTTGGGTAATATGCCGCAACGCTTCAGGAGGCCTCATCTACCCATCACTACTGCAAAAAACATAAACCTGTCATGTTGAAATTGAAAGATCAAAACAAAGATGACGAATCAGACTTTAAGACATTCATTTGACAGGCTGAGTGAGTCAATATTGGATAATGTTGCCTACAAGAAACTACTGTAGCCTACTGTTTTTACAACTTTTACATAGCTCTAAATAAAAACATTAATAGTCTCTCCCTCCCTTCTCTCACAATTAAAACTACTTGTTCTGTTTTACATTTCAGTGTGTTTAGCTGTGTTCGTGCCCTGTTGTTTTCCCTCAATTACCTTAATCTCCAGGTCCCACACGTCGCTGTTTTAGTGTGTAATCACTCACCTGTATTCATTCCATCTCAAACGATAAACACGAGAAACCTGCCAATTAACACGGTTTTAACTGGTCTTTAATCCTTTTTTAATTTTTTATGACTAGTTTTAACCGTTTTTATCACCACCAATTTTTGCTACTTATTTCCTTTTATTGGGGCGTTCAGAGCACGGACTCTATCATGGCTCCACCTGTAGCTCCGGGTGTGAAGGCTGCGTCAACCTAACCTAAGAAAATCATGGAATTGGAGCAGAGGATCTCTACTCTGCACCTAATCCAGGACCACGAGCATGACGTGGACATCCTGTTCGGACAGACTTTCGCCACCGCCACCAGTGCCCAGCTGGCCGACACAATTCCCTACCAGCCCGGTGAAGCTGTGGAAGGGGAATCCATCGCTGGGTCTCCAGACGGACTCGGACTGACGAACACCGGCGGCGGTATAACAACTACAGCAGAGGAGGACCGCTGGTTCCAGCTGGGGGCTAAACCAAAAGCCCCCATTAGCTCCACTCCGGTGCCCCAGGGTGCATGGTCGACGGTCGGGCCTGGTCGCGGTGGGGGCGCCCGGAGCGGCCGCCACCGTTCTCCCCCTCCCGACCTTCCGCTGTCTAACCGTTTCGGTGCCCTGGGGCACAACTTTCCTTCTCTGACCATCCCTCCGACCGCACCGAAGCCCAGCAGTTCCGCAGGACCGCCGCCCATCCCCTCCCAGCAGCCGGAGCAGCAGTTGGATTCCGGTAGCCACCCACGTCACGCCAAACCCAGGACTATGGCCGGGATCCGCCGAGGAGTGCGCCACTTCACCCCGAATCCACAGAACGAGCCCTCGGCGCCCACTAAACATCGCTGCAGTCCTGGGGAAGCCAAGCTGCCTAAAATCCAGCAGGTCCTGGACAGCAAGGGATCCTCTGCTCACCATCAGCCTTCAGACCAGTCACCCACCACGCTCATCATTGGAGACTCAATAATCCGGCACATTAGGATGAGAGGAGCCGTTACTCTTTGTTTTCTTGGGGCTACGGTAAAAGACATTTCTCAACAGATCCTGGATTCCATCTGAAGCTATCCAACCGTGAGTAAAGTTATAATTCATGCTGGCACCAACGACATCCGTAAACAGCAGTCTGAGCTCCTAAAGCGGGATTTTATTCATTTGTTTAATCTTTTAAAAAACAAGCGCCCATCTGTTTTTATCTCTGGCCCCACTCCCACCATCAGCAGAGGAATAGGCCGTTTCAGCAGGCTGCTTTCCCTGAACACCTGGCTTTCCACTGCCACCGCGATGCATAACAATGGTTTTATAGACAATTTTAACATTTTCTGGGGCAGGAGTCAACTGTTTGGGGCAGACGGACTACATCTAAACAGACAAGGCACACGTATGCTGGCATTAAGCCTGGCATACCCTCGTCCACCCCTGTCCACCACACTGGCTCCAGCTGCTCCTGCCCTCTCTGCCCCCTCAACCACATCCTGACGTCCAACTTGTCCCTGCTCCTATAAACTCAGTCCTGATTTTAACAGTAACTCACATATCGGACTTGGACCTTGCCCCACTTCTTTCATTCCTGTAATTATCAGCAGAGAGCGAACAAATAATCATAAAGTGAACAAATGCAAACAAAATAATCTTAAACAGTTGCTAAAAATCCCACCTCCAGTAAATCATACAGTCACTCCATCTCCAACCACAATTAATACGGCACTTTTAAATGTTCGCTCTCTGCTGAATGAAACTTTTATAATGAATGATTTGATTTTAGACCATAAACTACAATGTTTATTTTTAATGGAAACATGGCTGAGTGCAGATGTTCCTGCTGTTCTTACAGAGGCCTCCCCACCTAATTTTAACTTTTCCTATTCAACCAGTAGTAGCCAGAAGGGAGGTGGAACTGCTTTTATAAGTTCATTAACCCTTTCCGCCAAACCTGTTTAACTTGATAATTTTACCACTTTTGAACGAATAAATTTAGCTGGTGATTTTAATCTACATATAGATAACCTTTTAGATCCTTTATCAACAGAATTTTTAAATATTTTGAATTATATGGATTTTAGTCAGCATGTCATGCAGCCAACTCACAACAGAGTACACACCCTGGACTTGGTCATCACGTATGGCCTGTCCACGCGTGTGTCCTCTGTTGTTGACTTGACTGTCTCTGACCACTACTGTGTATTTTTTTAAATCACCTGTTTTATCCAAATAGAAACCTCTGTGAGAACTGTCAGGAAACGTCATCTAACCCCTGATGTGGTTGCAGGTATTCTTAAAGTTTTTAATAAGTTTCCTCTTGTACCTTTATCTGCTCCCTGTGATTTTATCGTGAATGATTTTAACAGTAGGCTTCAATCCGCTCTCGCCCTGCTGGCTCCACTAAAAGTTGTAAAAACTCATTCAAAAAGTACAATACCATGGAGAAATGAAAACCTTAAAAAATTAAAGAGGAGCTTCAGGGTGGCGGAAAGGAAATGGAGGAAAAACAAAATCACAATAAATAATCAGATATACATAGAACATCTCAAATCATACAATAACGCTGTAAGAAATTCCAGAAATGCATACTTCTCCAGAATCCTCTCAGAACATAAAAATAATCCCAAAATTGTGTTGTCCACCATTGACAACATTATTAATCATACATCTACTGCACTTCAGAAAACCCTCTCAAACACTGTGTGAGGAGTTCGCAGACCACTTCAGAGGAAAGGTAGACACAATCAGATGTAATATTTTATCTTCTCAAAGTAACATGGTTCTAGGCAAATCTGAGTGTGTTTCTTTACCAGAGGAAACACTGGACAGTTTTGTCCTGGTGGAGGCTGGGACTCTTGATAAAGTTTTCTCCTCAGTGAGGCTCACCACATGTGCTTTGGACCTAATTCCCACTTTGTTTTTTAATCCATTTACCATATATGGACATCGCAGACCTATGCTGTAGGAACCCCACCCTGCTCCTCTCCCCCTCATATTCAGTCGAGTGCCGCCATTACTGAATTCTGATTCGAAGTACAAACTCGGAAAAGGGGGCCATTCCAACAATCAGAGGCTTGCCTGCAATTGAAACGGTAAGGCTATGTTTTTGTGATTTGTTAGTGTCTCTTTACCAGAGGAAACACTGGACAGTTTTGTCCTGGTGGAAGCTGGGACCCTTGATAAAGTTTTCTCCTCAGTGAGGCCCACTACAAGTGCCCTGGACCCAATTCCTACCCATTTAAGCAATTTTATGAATCTTTTATAGACGAGATTTTAACCATGATGAATTGCTCCCTTCAGACAGGGGTCTTTCCTGCCGCCTTTAAAGGGGCTGTAGTGAGGCCCCTGCTGAAGAAGAGCTATTTAGATTTTAATGATTTAAACAAGTTCCGACCGGTATCTAACTTACCATTTTTAAGCAAAATTTTAGAACTTGTTTTAATTCAACTTAATTTTATTAACGCTCATAATGTCCTAGAGAAATTTCAGTTTGGTTTTAGGGTGAACCACAGCACAGAGACAGCTCTTTTAAAGATTTTAAATTATTTTAGATTAAATTATGCACAGTTGTACATCTCCATGTCTCCCGATTACAAACGGCCAATGGATGCACTTAACTGCATTTTAGACATCAAATCCTGGATGGCAGTAAACTTTCTCCAGCTCAACCAGGACAAAACGGAAGTTTTAGTCATCGGTCCTGAGTCTCAGAGAGAGAAGCTTTTACTAAAACTACGATCACTGACTTTTAATACTTCTTTACAAGTGAAGAACTTGGGCGTGATTTTTGACTCTGAGCTGACTTTTATTCCACACATAAAAAATATTACTAAAATAGGTTTTTATCACTTAAAGAAATTCGCCAGAGGCCGCCCCAATCTCTCTCTGGCCAATACATAGACACTGATGCATGCTTTTATCACCAGGGGGGTTGATTAGTGTAATGCCCTGCTTTCTGGTCTTCCCAAAAAGACTACCTCAAGTTTACAGCTTTTACAAAATTTTGCCAGAGAACCACAGGGCCGCAGAGAACTTTCATGTTTTTAAAAGCAGGCTCAAGACTCACCTTTTTAACATAGCTTTTAACTGATTATTATTTATTAAAATCAGTTTATTTGCTCTGCATGTCATAATTTTAGCTTTCGGACTCTAGTGCAGACACACAAACGACTCAGTGAGACTGGAGGTAAAGTTTGCAAAAGTAATTTATTTTTCCCCACTTTGCTCGAAGGGTCCAGGAACACAGGAACTCAGAACCACGGGGAACTTGGAGGAAAACCACTGGAGACAAGAGATGGAGGTGAGTGATCTTTCAATGGTGCTTGGCAGGAGGAAAAACAAAAGTTTGTGAATTCTTACTTTGCCGTTGGTGCAGATTCCACTGAGGAGGAATTGGAGAGGATGTGATCCTTGGTGCATGGAAGAGGGACCGACCTTGGAGTGTTTGTCTCCAGGAAGCAGAGCGAGGGTGGACAGGCAGTGGGGAACCTTGAGCTCAGCTAGATACCTTGAGGAGGAAGCCCAGAATGCCGGGAAGGAGCAGACGCCCAGGCTGCAGGCCGACCAGCAGGTCCGGGATCGCAGAGTGACTGGAGGGAAAAAGGCAAGGAGGTAAGGATCTTACGTGGCGTAAGTTGCGGACAGCAGAAAGGCAGAGGAAGTGGCTTGTTACCACACGACGCGGTTTAACCATCTGGCGTCTGCTCCAGGTTGGCACTCTCCTTTTGAGTGCTCCTCCTCAATCAGGCTGAGTGGCACCAGCTGCAGGAGCACGATCACCAATCTGCACCCTTGGATGGAAAACAGGTGAGGCAAGCACACACACTCACACACACACACAATCCTCACACTGCATGTTTTATTTGATTGAATTCTTTTTAGTTTAGCTTTTAGCTGGCTATTTATCAGTTATTGTTTATCTGCTTTGTATTTTTATCTGATCATATCTTATAATTGTTTTAAATTTAATATTTTAACTTATGTTAGTCTTCCTTCCAGTGTTTCCTCTGTAGGAGCCCTCTGCCTCAGGGGTGGTGATCGGCTGTGGCTGCCTTGGTGCTCTCTAGGTGGTGCTTGGGTGGAGGTGGGGGTTCAAGCCCTCCCTCCTCAGGGCTCCCCGGGGCAGTGCCTTGGCTGCTGCTGTTGATCTGCTGCTGCCGATGTAGATGGCTCCCATGATGACGTTTCCTGGCTCATCTGTACTCAGCCCGTTTTGCTTTGTCAATTGTTCTTTTTATGTGTGCGCGTGCATGGGAGATGGGGATGGGGGGGGGGTTATAGCTGTGGTGATGTTTTTTACTTTGGGGTTTGGGGAAAGGGGTGGGGGGGTTGTGGGTCATTTTTAATCTGTAAAGCACTTTGAGAAGATTTGATGTGGTTTGAAAAGGGCTTTATAAATAAAGTTTGATTTGATTTGATCCCAGCATACAGTACATACTTCCTGGCTGGATCAGTACTTTTTCACAACATTCTGTTCCACCCTCATTTGCTTTTTGTCATTCCCCTCACCTTACCAGGCTTGCTGATCATCTTGCCCTGTTATGGACTTGTTACTAATTTGCCAATTACTTTAGTTTTGCACTTCAATTTTATTTATGCACATTATATTTTGCCAACATCTCACTTTTTCCTCCTCTAATCACAAGACAAATGACAAGGAATGAGTCTCAATACATCAGAAGTACCTGTGCACAGAGCTTGAATAATTGAAAAAAAGAGAAAGGAAATAAATTTAATCAATATATTATTCCTTGCATCCACATGGTTGCTTCTAACAACTGTCTAAAATGTTTAATTCTCAATTTGCATGTAAGAGTTAATGCTTATCATTATTCTACAAGTTTTGGCCACAACAGAGGCTGGTAATGACAACGTGAAAGTATTTTAGTCACAGATGTGAAATAATAAAAGACTTACAAAAAAAAAACAAATACAAAAAAACAGAAAATTAGAAACTGACCCAGAAGTCATGAATTTAAGTTATTTCATTCACTTAGTTGTATATGAAATCGATGAAAGATCGAAGCAGCCCAGCATTATTTCATTCCAAAATATCCATTAGTGAATATTAAACAACAATAATTATGTCGTAAAGTTTTTAAATGTAACCAGAAAAGAAAAATGTGTATATGATGCATATTGCATATGATGTATAAAAGACTGTTGGTGTCCTTTCTTGCCTTTATGGTGTAACAGAGTGAATATTCAAAGAATATGTCTCTGAAGGCAGTCCGAGTTCCATGTATAACTGGAATACAAACAACAAAAATAAATATTTTGGTGACAAAAAGTAATACTTAAATAATCTGTATTAAGACTAAAAATAAATTTGTTTAGTAAAAATGAAGCAACATTTGGTCTCACCTCTCTCAACCAATCCTCTAATTTTAATTTTGACTGGTCGGCTGGTAATCGTAATCTCATTTTCATTTGAAGAATATAGTCTGTTGACACAAATACACTCTGAGTCAGATTGAATATTAATATAATAATCCGTAGTGATAAATAGAAAACCTCCATTTATATTGCAAAAGAATATTTTTTATGATGAAAAAACCTAAGGTAATCAAAACATTAAGATTTCTGTCTTATTTATATCAATGAAAAAGTATTACTAATTTAACCAAGAAAGAATAAGGACATAAAATTAAACGTTTTACATACACATAACCTCTCAAATATTAGAAAATGTTCCTTTTGTTTTCATGCATTTAAAATTTTAGAAACATCTGCTGCAGGAGTTGAAGTAATGTTTTATATTATTTGGCAAAAGAGGAATAATATTCTCAAATTGGCTTTAAACAATCTTGCAAAAACTGAATAAAATGCTAATAAATGAAACACGGCACTTGTTAGTTCTCTGGCATAAATAAAACTAAATCACACTTACTGGGTCCTTTGAAGAATGCAGAGGTTTTGCCAAGTTGGTGTATGTATAAACAGAAAAACAGTGCGTAAGGGTGAAGTATTTAGCATAACTTTAAAAATGACAATGTTTATGAAGTTAAATAATTCAGGAATGTACATTTCTGTCAATGCGTTTGAATTTGTTAAAATTAAGACAAAAATAACCAATCAGATAACTAACTAGTCAGATAACTCACTAATCAGAACAAATAAATCAAGTGAAGATATGGTAAGTCTAACACTTTGTTTGCATAAGATTTTACTAATGACAAACAACTTCAATCTGTTTTAACATTAAAGAAAAGATGTTACCGGTGGCTGTGGTAATGCTGACTCCACTGCTCCTGACATTCTCAAACACAGAGAAGAGAGTGAATGTGTATTTAGTTCCAGCAGTCAGAGATGAGAATGTTTTGTTTACTGGTCCATCTCCATCTGGTGCACTAATGTTTTTCTCTGTGCCGTTAAATAGCAGAACATAGCTGATGATGTTGTTGCCTTTATTCCACTGCAAAGTGATGCTGGTCTCATCTTGTATTGATGGTGTGAAGCCTTTTGGATTTTCAGGAGCTGAAACAAAAATTGTTTTTTAATAATTCGTCAACTCAGTATATTTGGTGGCAAAATGTCCACATCCAAGGACAGGAGCTATCTGTGATAAAACATGAAAGTAAAATAACCATCTTCATCTATGTAATGTCATTACAACTCGGAGTGCCTATACTAGCGTTCCTTGTTTAGCTCAGGAGACGGTGTCTTTGTAAAACTATTTAAACACATTTTGACCCACAAATAATTCATTTAGGACAATGGTTTGAAAACTTTGTCTGGTTTGTTACAATCACTGTAGTCTTGTCTTGGCTGAACAACCGATCCTACTGTTGGCTTACTTACTAAATGTTCCATAATGTACAACTAACCTTTTATGAGGCATATCTGGCATATCGTGGAAGATGCAAATACTAACATGTTTTTCACCTTGCACATAAATAATAAAATAATTTGCAGATATAGAAGTTTAAACCACGTAATAAGGTAAAACACATTACCAGTAACAGCTGTCAGTGGTTCTCCACTGCTTCTCACATTCTCAAACACAGAAAAAAGAGTGAATGTGTATTTGGTTCCAGCAGGTATAGATGAGATTGTGTGAGTGACTGGTCCATCTCCAGCTGGTTCACTGATGAATGTCTCTGCTCCGTTAAACTGGAGAACAAAGCTAGTGTTGCTGTTGACTTTATTCCACTGCAGAGTGATACTGGTCATATTTTGTTCTGCTGCTCGGAAGCTCATTGCATTTTGAGGAGCTACAGCAGAAAATGAGATGATGGATAATGTTAGAAGTGGTGTGGAATATATGTGTTTAAAATTATAGCTCTCTTTTAATTTGAGGTTGCATGATGGAGCAGTTGTTGGGACTGCTGCCTTGCAGCAGAAAGGTCCTCAACTCAAATCCTGGCAAATCTCTGCATCAAGTTTTTTTGTTTAATGGACTAAATTCATGAAGGGCTTTTCTAGTCAGACCTGCCATTCATAGTCAAATTGACCCAGTTGCAGCTACAAACCCATGCACATCCCTATATCTTGGGGTTAGGTGCCTTACCCAGGGGCACATCAATGTTTTGGAGATTCCATTCTCTGACCCATAGAAAATCTGTGGATAGAGCTAAAACTAGAAAAGCACTCGGAGAGCCCAGACCTCTGCCAAGGCAGCTCAGTCCCCCCCACCCCTGACCAATCCCCCCCAAATTTTTAGCACTTGTTCCTGGACCCATTGCATACCGTACATTTCCTGAAAATTTCATCAAAATCTGTAAATAACTTTTTGAGTTATGTCGCTAACTAACAGACAAACCACCCCTGGCTAAAACAAAACCTTCGGAGGTAAATATGTTGGGATAGCAAGGCAACCTCAACTGGAATTTCCCAAATTGTAAATATTGAAAGGCAGAGTAATTTTAGTGTGCATAAACTTTTGAATATTAACTAAATAAATGAAAAATGTGAGCATTTTGGAAATAAATATAATATTGGTAAACCTAATGCCTCGTTTCCACTGAGCGGTACGGCACGGACCGGTCTGGTTCAGTATGCTATTTTGTCTATTTTACATTGTAAAAGCAGCCCGTTCAACTGACCCGTAGCGCCCCATTCCTGGGCCCCCTTCAGTTGTAGGTCCATAGGACAATGGTATGGTATGGTTGGGGCGGGGCTTCTACCATCACACAACATAGTATATTGGTTGGGGGACAAAAAACGTCATTGGTTGTGTCAAGCACGCAGATGTGGGTAGTAAATAGTTACATATACTAAGTTACATTTACTTGAGTAACTTTTTGGATAAAATGTAATTTAAGAGTAATTTTACCATACCATACTTTTTACTTTTACATGAGTAAAAATATGTTGTAGTTATGCTACTCTTACTTGAGTACTATTTTTGGGTACTCTGCCCAACTTTGCAAGCAAGAGACATGTTAGTGGGTCTTGTTAGTCATCGCACTAGTATGACAACATATGTAGGCATTTGGGTTTACCCCGCCTGCCCAGTGAGAGTCCAACTGCCAGTGGAAACACTATCCTGAAAGAGCCAGACCATAAAATAGTGTTCTGGACAGCACCGACCTGTGCAGTACCGCTTAGTGGAAACAAGGCTTAACATACCTAACCTTAAGTGTATGTAGATATTTGACTTCCGCTGTATGTGTACAATGTAAAGCTGACAGACTCATCTTACCAGTAGCAGCAGTGATGCTGACTCCACTGCTTTTTACGTTCTCAAACACAGATGAGAGAATGAATGTGTATTTGGTTCCAGCAGTCAGATATGAGACTGTCTGAGTTATGGGTCCATCCCCATCTGGTGCACTGATGAATGTCTCTGTACCATTAAACTGGAGAACAAAGCTGACATTATGGTAGACTTTATTCCACTGGAGAGTGATGTTGGTTTCATTTTGTGTTGATGGTTTGAAGCCTCCTGCGTTTAGAGGTGCTAAGAAAACCAATGAGATTCAACATGATTTGATCAAATTATTGAATATGACTGTCCACAGAAATTATATTGTTCTTTTGACTGTTTACAATGGTTTATCTTTAGACACAATAACAGTATCTCTCATGTGAAACATTGAGATCTTAACTAACAGCACTACAAAAAACATATTTGTCAAATATTTAAAAAAAAGTCATTTCAAACTTTAATGAAAGCAAATATCTTACGAGTCATTGACAACCAGTTTAGTGTGGAACATTAACATCCTACAGTTGAAGCTATTTGACAACAGGTCAAGCTTTGAAATATTTATTTAATGGAAGTTATTACTCTACCAGTCACTGCAGCAATGCTGACTCCACTGCTTCTGACGTTCTCAAACACAGAGAAGAGAATGAATGTGTATTTATTTCCAGCAGTTAGAGATGATACTGTGTGGTTCACTGGTCCATCTCCAACTGGTGCACTGATGAATCTCTCTGTGCCATTGAACCAGAGAACAAAGCTGATGCTGTTGTTGTTTTTATTCCACTGCAGAGTTATACTGTTCTCATCTTGTTCTGATGGTCTGATGCTTTGTACATTTTTAGGAGCTACAAAACAAATACAAAGAGGCATGTTGTTAAAAGCAAGAAAATATGTGATGATAATAAATTCTCTTCTGCAAGATGGTACAAAAGGTACAATGTCCCCCCCCCCCCCCTGCTGGAATAAACTTGTGCTTTTTGGTTGTCGGTTCAAAAAGGAAACTAAAGAGATCTCAGTATATATTAACAACCATGGTGAAATGTCCTCTGTTCTAATGGTCCTATTGGGATCCTTAAGATCTGGGAGAGCCAAAACTTTGGCAAGATTCTTCACAGCTTAGATAAAGTTGCTCACCAGTGACAGCTTTAAGTTGTACTCCACTGCTTCTGACATTCTCAGACAAAGAAAAGAGAGTGAAGGTGTATTTTTTTCCAGCAGAGAGATTTTGGACTGTATGAGTGAGTGGTCCATCTCCAGCTGGTGCACTGATGTTTGTCTCTGTGCCGTTAAACTGGAGAATAAAGTTGGTGTTGTTGCTGATTTTATTCCACTGAAGTGTTATACTTGTCTCATCTTGTGCAGATGGTCTGATGCTTTCTGCATTTGAAGGTGCTGAAAAAATCAATAAGATCCCAAATGATTTAATCAAAATACTCAATCCCTCTACAGAAATTATATTATTCTTTTGACTGTTCTCAGTGATTTATCTTTAAACACAATTACAGTACTTCTCATGGGAAACATTGAGAGCTTAACAGCGCATCAAAAAAACATCTCTAAAACTTTAATGTAAGTATGTTTTCTTACCAGTCACTGCACGGATGCTGATTCCACTGCTTCTGACATTCTCAAACACAGAAAAGAGAGTGAATGTGTATTTAGTTCCAGCAGTGAGAGATGAGACTGTGTGAGTAACTGATCCATCTCCATCTGGTGCATTGATGAATGTCTCTGTGCCATTAAACTGGAGAACAAAGTTGGTGTTGTTGTTGATTTTATGCCACTGCAGAGTTATACTGGTCTCATCTTGTGCAGAGGGTCTGATGCTTTCTGCATTTTTAGGTGCTACAAAAGAATACAGATGCAAATAAATTACTTCAAAATCCATGCTTTCCTAAAGGTATAATTTCCCACATAATATCATTTAATGAGTAAAATTGTCTTATATGGAGAATTAATGATTCATTCATTAATTGACCTAAAAGCAAAACATCTAACTTTTATCAAGGACAAAAAGTCTTGTAGCAAAAGTATTGTATGTGTAGATTTCAAACACAACTCAACCATTATTCTTTTCCTTTACTTTCCTCCTGTGTCAGTAGAGCTCCTGCTGTGGAGGAACAGCGGCTCCTTTTTCCCTCATTCGTGAACAAGACCCCCAGATACTTAATCTCCTGTCCACTTGGGACAGGACCACGTCCCCGACCCCGAGAGGGCACTCTACCATTTTCTGGCTGAAGATAATTGGTCTCGGATTTGGAGGTGCTGATTCTCATCCCAGCTGCTTCACATTCTACTGTGAACCGCTCTAATGAAAGGTCTAGATCATGTCCTAATGAAGCAAACAGGACCACATCATCTGCAAAAAGTAGAGACCCAATACTGAGGCCACCAAAACAGTTCCCTTCAACACCTTGGCTGTGTCTAACAATCCTGTCCATAAAGCTTATGTACAGACTTACTGCCAGCATTGCAAACCAAGCTCTGATACTGGTCGTACTAGGAACTAACAGCCCGTATCAAGGGGCCTGGTACCCCATGCTCCCAGAGAACCCCCCACAAGACTCCCCAAGGTACACGATCGAACGCTTTCTCCAAGTCCACAAAACAAATATAGACTGGTTAGGCGAACTCCCATGTACTCTCCAGGACTTTGCTTAGGGTGGAGAGCTGGTCCAGTGTTCCACGGCCAGGGTGAAAACTGCATTGTTCCTCCTGGATCCGAGGTTCAACTATCCGTCAGAGCCTCATCTCCAGAACCCCCGAATAGACCTTACAAGGGAGGTTTAGAAGTGTGATCCCCAAATAGTTGGGACAAACTGTGTGGTCCCCCTTCTTAAATAGGCAGACCACTGCCAATTCAAGGGAACTGCCTCCGATGTCCACGCAATATTGCAGAGGCTCGTTAACCAACACAGCCTCAAAACAACACAAAACCTTGAGGAACTCCGGGCGAATCTCATCCACCACCGGGACCTTGCCACCGAGAAGCTTTTTAGCCACCTCGGTGACCTCAGCATCAGAGATTGGTGAGCCCGACCCAAAGTCCTCAGACTCCGCTTCTGATTAGAAGGCATGCTGGTGGAATCGAGGAGATCTTTGAAGTATTCCGTCCACCGACCCAGAATGTCCCAAGTCGAGGTCAGCATCACACCAGCCCCACTATAAACAGTGTTGGTGGTGCACCCCTTCCTCCTCCTGAGGCGCCGGACGGTGGACCAGAATCGCCTCGAATCCGTACGGAAATCCTTCTCCATGGCCTCACCAAACTCCTCCCACAAATGAGTTTTTGCCTAGGCGACCAGCCAAGCCACACACCGCTTGGCCCAATCGCTCTCGAGGAGACCATTTCCAGAGTCAGAGCCGTGCATCGAGGTGAGTCCGACGATGTCCAGTCGGAACCACTCAACCTCGCACACCAGCTCAGGCTCCTTCTCCACCAGAGAGGTGACATTCTACGTCCCAAGAGCCAGCTTCTGTAGCTGAGGATCACCAAGGTCACCGCCAATCTCACAACGCACCTTACCCCTGTGGCCCCTCCCATAGATGATGAGCCCATAGGAAGGGGGGCTCATATCACTTCTTTGGCCAGCCTTTCACTCCATAGGTGAAAGGCTGGCCACCAGGTGCTCCCCAACCTCCAGGTCTGGTTCCAGAGGGAGGCCCCTGTCCGGGCGAGGGAACACTGAGTCCAATTGTTGGCATCATAATCAGGGGTCTTTTGAGCTGCGCTTTGTCTGATCCATCATCTAGGACCTTTTTGCCATTGGTAACTCTACCAGGGGCAAAAAGCCCCCGACAACCCCATACTTAGACAATAGTGTAAAAAGTGCTAATAGAGAACATTGAGATTATTTTGAAATCTGCTGAGATCTGTGAGATTGCACATTGCAAATTTTTTTTTAACTCTTATTTTTATATCTCCTTTGGGAGCCTACCTGAATTCAAAGTTGTGTGCAAAGTTGGTAGCACATACCTGGTGTCCAAAGTTTTCAGTAGGTAAATAAAGCCGGGCTTTTCGACTGCATAAACAGGCACCATATCTTTGGCAATATAAATTGTGATGGCATCTGTGATTGCTTTCCACTGTACACTCGTCTTATCATAAGGGACACCGTGTGAAAATGATTCCCCTATGGTGGCTTGTCATTTGGCTGTGTTTTGTGAGCTGCTGCTTGCTTGAGCATCTCGTAGAGAGCAGCACTTCTCCCACTCGACGGAGTGCCTCTGTTTCAGGTGTTGAAACAAATTCGTTGTACTCCCACCTTTAGTAGCAACAGCCTTCAAACAGATTTTGCAGCGTGCTGTTTGTTGCTCCAAGTCTGAAGTCGCAAAACCGAACGAGTTCCATGTATTTGAAGAAACTGTCCCTTTTTTGGGAACAAGCTCCTCTTTGCTAGGTGCCATTTTTATGTATATGCCCTGTGAGAGACGGACTGGCTGACCTTGTTCTAAACTTTGGAAGCCCAAGAGAGCAGTGTGAATGGGGGGTAAATCTCAATTTTCCCAAAAATAAATCTTCTTCAATGGCAAATTCGAATTAATCGATAAAATTGATTTATCGCCCAGCCCTACCAGATGGTGCCGGATTTGTAGGGTAGAAACAAAACAAACATGGCGACCAAAGAGGAGATCATCAGCAGCTTAATTTTGGTGTCACCGTGTCACATTAATTTCAGAGGACACGCACAAAGGACACTTGAAACAAATGCAAGTTATGCGAGGCAGCAATGATAAACACGTGTACACGTCATTAAAAGCAAGTATATTTAAGCTCTAACATGAACTTACTTAATTCAGTATGTCCATTGTAGCTATGAATTTAAAATGAGAAAAAAATGCTGTTGGTAGGTAAATTGCTAATGTTAGCATCTGGGCAACTGCTGAATTACATTTGTAGTCGGAACTTGGAAATCACTTCTGAGCAGGAAAAATCAACTGGAAAGCCCTCTGAAGTCAGACTTCCCACTCGGAAAGTCTGGAATTTTATTTCTCTAGCTTTGACTTTCAATATGGCCGTTCCTCACATTAACAATGGTAGCTGTGGTGGAAACAGGTCTATTTTACAAGACACACATGTAAGAATGCGTCTAAAATCAATTTTACATGTAGAGCCTACAACTCTAAACTTAACTTGTGTCTGGTCAGCCTATCTGGAGCCTCTCTCTGCATTTCCCTCCAAAAGCTGAACCATGGATCTGCTCAGCTAGTCTCTTAATGCAATTGATAAGTTGTTTTTTTTCTGCCCGTAGAAAGGCTAAGGGAGAGCCCTGGTGCCCTCATGGAGCGCATGCGGCTGGATACGTGATGGATTCCTGGGGGCCCCCGATACGGCTGTTTGGAGTTGCCATTGAGACCACTGAAAGACTTTAAGGCTGATGCAACAAGCTCCAACCGGAACCAAAAAAATTGCTGTTATCTGAATCTGGCTCCTCATGTTGGCAATAGAAGGCCAGGCATCTCAAAACTCCCCATGATGTTTATGTAGAAGGACACTCTGCCCCACCCCCCACCCCCCCTCGGGCCTGGGAGCTCCTAGGATTCAGCTCTCCTCGAGGTCGTATAATACATCATAGGCGACAGACACTGAAATTGAACTGAGGGGAGTTCACGGACTCACTTACTTACTGACGCATACACACACGCATGCATGTTCATGCCACAACCACGGACACCTTGAATCTCAATGTGCTCACGTACCCTGAACCTCCCTCCCACTCCTGGACAACGGGCTGGATGGACGCGCTGATCAGCTGCTCCCCCAACTCTGCTGTGTGGGAGATACCCCCCACCTGTCTCTGCTCCCATGTGTTCTCATTTGTTTTGATCGAAATATTTGCTACTATGTTCTGAAGTTGGTTTTTTTTATTACCTCGGCTCAGTCCCCTATAGGGGGTAGGACCGAGATACCTTTTTTTCCCCTCCTCCCATTCCCCCCCTTCTGTCACCTTTTCTGATCTGCATATGGAGCGCCGTCGCGGGCTGGCTGCTGCCACAGTCTACCTGATCCTGTTATGTACATGTGTGTGTTGTTTGTATGTCCTTGGATGGGTTGTACTGGAAACTGAATTTCCCCTTGTGGGATTTATAAAGTATTCTATTAAAATAAAAGGGGTGTTTGCATAAGGAAAGTAAAGCTTACAACGATATTTGTAGGAGTTAATACCAACTATGGCCACCTGGGCCTCGCCATATTGGAATCCTGATTAATCAAACTATGTTAACTGGAAAGCTGTTTACTCAGACGTGACATCAAACCCAGCTCCGAGTTCCGACTTCCGAGGTAAATGGAACACACCATATCATTAGGATGTTGACAAACTTTGTCTTACTCCATTTGGCTTGTAACTTTAACTTTTATGTCAAAATGACTTAAAATACTAATCATTGCTAAAAAGCTATCTGTAGCATGTTGGCAATCACGGGCATTTTGATTAACACAAACTTAGTTCATTCAGTATGTGAAGTTTAGGTTGTATGTAGGTAAAAAATGAGCTGAAATGCAGGTATTAGCTAAAAAGCTAATGTTAGCATGTGGGTCATCTTGAGGATGTTGTACATCAAAATATTCAATTTACTCTGATAATAGCAGTGTACAACCTAAAAGAGTCAAAAATGTTAATATTAGCTAAAGTGCTAAATGTAACACCTTGGCTGACATTAACCTAATTCATGTATTAAGTTAAATGTAGCTTTAAAGGCATATTCCGCAATTAACCTTAATATAATGTTTTTTTCAAAAGTTATGGTGGAATTTTATTATCTATTATGTTCATTTTTAGAGTTATCACCACCTTACAGGGGTCCTTGGCTTTTTTCTGCACTATAGAACTTTTGAGCGGCGCTCCGCTGCTGGAAGTGTTCTGCTTTACGGCAGAGTCATACAGCCTCGCTGTTTAGAGACTGTAGAGATGGCTGATCCACCAAAGAGACCGAAAAATCCCATATCAGAAGAAGCTAGAAAAAGAAAAAGAGAACGTGATAGAGAGAGAGAGCAAAGACCAGAGTAAATATTGGGCCGGCTTTATCTCTTCGGAGAGTTCTTTTGGAACTAACGTCATGTACTACGGACGCCGAGTTAGCCGTGCTGCTAATGGATAGGTAAGTAATCAATGATTTCACCGGGGTTATAGTGTTTGGTCTGGCATGATGTTGTTATACAGTGCTGAGAAAACTATTTATTCAATGTGTAGAGGTGGATGAACATAGTTTGCACGGTATGCCTTACAGTTGTAATGTGAATTACTCAACCGAGTCAATCTCCGTTAGCCATCTAGAGGCTAATGTGATGCTAACGTGTAAGACTCGGTTCTGTAGATAAAGCTGCAAACTCCGGCGTAGTCGATGTACTCCAGCATAGAGGTCAAACTTTTTACTTTTGGTTTTGTCAAGCTAGTGATTTATATTTTTGTCGTTTGATTTTTCCGTTAAAACACCTAAAGATGTAGGCTGATTCTAGTGTCGGGAGGTGTTTGCTACGTGGCACTTAGACGTTCTCTGTATCTAATCCCACTGTTTTTCCAATTACGCCGACCTCCCCCACAAACTGAATACCTACCTGTGAGATCTTTGCTCTAAATTACCCCGATTGTTACAGTTAAATTGCGAACTGAGACGGCGCTTGTTTGTTGTTTGGGCAAGCGATTTGGGAAGCAGCCACTGAAACATGCCTCTTATGAGCGACAGAGATATACGATTTTACGACAGTGATGTTGCGCGGCAAGCCTGAAGAGGGCGACAGAGAGCAAATATCATGAAAGTTGCGGAGTATGGCTTTAAAGTCAAACTTAGTATGGTACCATGAGGGCTATGACTAGTATATTTGCTAACATTAACTTACTCCATTTAGTATATAAATGTTTAGCTTTTATGTCAAAATTAGTTAAAATGCTAATTTTAGCTCAGATGTTATCATTACTATGTTGGCTATCACTAGCATGTTGACTAACAGTAGCCTACCTCTATGTAGCATTCATTTGAGCAGTAGTGTAAAGCACAAAGCTACTATGCTCTTCTATTGAAAATCTAAAGGGTTTTATTTTGTAGGGCATGTTTGAGTTTTATTTTGAATGTCCAGCATGGATGTCAGTTAAGTATGGTTGCTTCTCATTAGTTATATGGAACCTGCTCCCAATGGTAATGTACTGTTGTATCAGCTTCAAATGTAAGCCTAAAGAGTGTGTTAGGTCCTATTTTTATTAAGCTCCTCTCCACAGCTGTGTCTCTCTCTGTGTGTGACCTGTCTGGGTCTGTTGTTTCCCCTTGATTAAAGCCACTGCGCATATATAATTCTTTTTAAAATCAGTTTTCCTCATTGGGAGTTGCCATGACCACAGATGACTGTATTTAGGCTGTTACATGTCTGTATCTGTGTCTGTGAACAGCTAAACTGCCATTCTTATAAAAATTCTGATTCAAAGAAAGGGTCCAAAAACCTAGCCGCTGATCGAAAACCATACATGGTTTCGGAAAAAGCATTGAACCGTCAGTAAACGTTATCTTTCGACACATATCATAGGAAAGTATACATCTCTACTTCACAGGGATGGCTTGCAAGAAGGCTCAGCTCATCAAAATCCTAGAGACATAAATTTTAAAGGATAGGAGAATCTTCTAGAATCTGTTTACAATTCTTCTGCATCGGTGCACTTTTAAAATTCAATTCAATTCAAATTCGAAAATACTTTATTGATCCCAGATGGAAATTAAGTTTGAGAGCCTTGACAGAAAACCGCAAGATATAGAACAATTCCAAACAGATGTTGACAGCCGCTGCTCTCACAGCACCGAATATTATGTCAGTAGAACATAATTTGTGTCCATGAAGGCAAGCTAGAAAACCATCTGGGATAACAATTTGACACAACCTCTCACTGTAACTTAACAAGGTCACCAAACTAAGAAGAGACCTTTGGGGTAAACTTTGGGTCACTTAGAGGCAAATTTTGGAAAAACCGTTTTAGTTTTCAACATTCCATCTTCACTTCTGAACTGAGCACAGATTTATGTACAAATTAAATTTTTGATGGGATTTCTAGGTGAACATATGATGGCAGAGCAAATCCTCAAAAATAGTGGATTTTGATGATTGTTTTGACACCTGACTCCATTCCTATGGGATTTTCAGGCATTTTTGAGGGCTAATTATGTTTCCATGGTAACTCAAATTCCCAAAAGAAGCAATGGCACCGATCTCAAGACGAAGCCGGATGTGTTGATACGGTGAGACAGCAAAGTATTTAGCAGCCACCAATTGTGCAAGTTGTCCCCTTTAAAAAGATGAGAGAGGTCTGTCATTTTCCTCATAGGTTCATTTCAACTGTGAGAGACAGAATGTAAAAAGAAATCCAGGAAATCATATTGTATGATTTTTAAAGAATTAATGTATAATGGAGCAGAAAACAATTATTTGGTGAATAACAAAAGTTCCCCTCATAACTTTGTAAAGTAACCTTGGTTGGCAATGACAGAGGTCAAGTTGTTCCTGTGGGTCTTAACCAGGTTTGCACACACTGCAGCTGGTATTTTGTCCCATTCTTCCATCCAGATCTTCTCCAGAGCTGTGATGTTTTGACTTTCAACACCCTCTACAGATTCTCTATTGGATTGAGATGTGGAGACTGGCTAGGCCACTCCAGAACCTTGAAATGTTTTTTTACCTAGCCACTCCGTTGCCAGGGCGGTGTGTTTGGGATTATTGTCATGCTGGAAGATCCAGCCATGTTTCATCTTCAGTGCTTTCACTGATGGAATCTTTTTTTTTTGCCCAAAATCTCAAGATATATGGCCACAGTCATCCTTTACTTAATACAGATCAGTCGTCCTGTCCCCTTTGCAGAAAAGCAGCCCCAAACCAGAATGTTTCCACCCCCAGGCTTCACAGTGGGAATGGTGTTCTTAGGATTCAGTTTAGCATTCTTCTCCCTCCAAACAAGGCAGTGGCGTTTACACCAAAAGAGTTCTATTTTGTTTTCATCTGACCACATGATATTCTCCCAATGCTCCCCTGGATAATTCAGATGGACTCTGGCAAACTTTAGACGAGCCTTAACATGTGCTGGTTTAAGCAGGGGGACTGCAGGATTTTATTCTATGACGACCTAAGGTGTTACTAATAGTAACCTTTGTTACTGTGGTCCCAGCTCTCTTCAGGTCATTGACCAGTTCCCCCTGTGTAGTTCTGGGCCATTTCCTCACCGTTCCAAAGATCATATGTACCCCAAGAGGTGAGATCCTGCATGGAGCTCCAGGTTGAAAGAGATTGTCAATGATCCATTTTCTATTAATTGTTCCAACAGTCGATCTCTTCTCACCAAGCTGCTTGCCTATTGTAGATTGGCTTATCTCAGTCTTGTCCCTGGTGTCCTTGAACAGCTCTCTGGTCTGAGCCATGGTGGAGGTTGGAGTCTGACTATTTGAATGTGTGGACAGGTGTCTTTTATACAGATAATTTCAAACAGGTGCCATTTATATAGGTAAAGTGGAGGATAAAAGAGCTTCTCAAAGAAGTACATGTATGTGAGGGCCAGAATTTGTGCATGTTTGTAGGTGCCAAATACTTATTTTCTGCACAATTATACAAATAAATTCTTTAAAAAAATAATACAATTTGATTTCCTGGATTCTTCTGACATTCTGTCTCTTACAGTTAAAGTGCACCTATGATGGAAATTACATACATCTCTCATCGTTTTAACTTGCACAATCAGTGGCTGCTAAATACTTTTTTGCCCCACTGTATATACTATTGTGAGGCTGCACGCTGCGCTATGACCCGCACACAGGGAGACCGAAGAAAAATACAAAAAACTTACAGTTTATAGGTGTAGAGTAATAGGTGGCTGCCATTGCTTTGGCACTAGGACTTAAAAAAAAGGAAAATACCAAACTAGGACCATAATAAGTGTTGGATAATGCATTTCTTTACATAATGAGCATGTTACGAAGTTATCTTACCAGTAGCAACAGTGATGTTCACACTGCTGCTTCTAACATTCATAAATACATTGAAGAGAGTGAATGTGTATTTGGTTCCAGAAGAGAGAGCTGAGACTGTGTGAGTCACTGGTCCATCTCCAGCTGGTGCACTGATGTTTGTCTCTGCGCCATTATACTGGAGAACAAAACTGGTGTTGTTGTTGAGTTTATTCCACTGCAGAATGATGCTGGTCTCATTTTGTTCTGATGCTCTGAAGCCTTCTGCATTTTCAGGAGCTAAGAACAATGAGATGAGAAATTATTGAACAAAGAGTCACTGATTCGGTCTTCAGATGTTATGTTGTTCTGTTTAGTGTTTATATTGACCAGGGGGGAAATTAGCATCTCACATCAAACATCCATCCATTTTTTACTACTTTCCTTGCAGGGTCGAGGTACCTCCTATACATGAGGTTTTAAATGCCACATGTAAAAAAATAATTTTGTTTGAAACTTTAGCAAGACAGTGAACTTACCAGTAACTGCAGTAATGCTGACTCCAATGTTTTTAATGTTCTCAAACACAGAGTAGAGAGTGAATGTGTATCTAGTTCCAGCAGTGAGAGAAGGGACTGTCAGAGCTAATGGTCCATGTCCAGTGGGTGCCGCTACATTCAGCTGTGTTTTGTTATATTGGAGGATGAAGCTGACATTGTTATTGACAATATCCCACTGAAGAGTGATACTGGTCTCATCATGTCTCACTGATCTGAAGCCTCGTGCATTCTGAGGAGCTGAAAAAAATAGAGGACAAGTCAACTGTTCAGTTCTGTAGATCCTGGGTGGTGAAGTACTTTTCCTAAAGTAATCAGTGCTTCATGTTGAGATCTAATCACAACTCTTTATTGAATTTATTAAAACTGCTTCCATCTTAAAATCTTACTCCACATTTGGACAAGGTGAATATCACATTTCCATTTCTAGAGAAAGTTTAGGTTAAAAGCATAAATCTGCCATGAAGAAATGGTTGATACATCATTTTGCAAAACAGAGCTTATAAATAGTGGAGGGTACAAAAACCAAATGAAGACTAAAATAAAAACTCTAAATGTGACTACATTTGAAAACCTTTTTGAGTTAGTAAAAAAAACCTAGGTATAAAACTACTGTTTTACACAATGTTTGTGTTGACAGCATCAACAACACCTATAAAACTACTTAAGATAACATCATATCCTGACACATCTTACCCGTGACAGCTGTGAGTTGTACTCCTCTGCTTCTGATGTTCTCAAACAAAGAAAAGAGAGTGAATGTGTATTTATTTCCAGCAGAGAGATTTTGGACTGTGTGAGTGACTGGTCCATCTCCAGCTGGTGCACTGATGTTTGTCTCTGTGCCATTAAACTGGAGAACAAAGCTGGTGTTGTTGTTGATTTTATTCCACTGTAGATTGATGCTGGTCTTGTCTTGCGCAGATGGTTTGATCCTTTCTGCATTTTTAGGCGCTACAAAAGAAAACAGAGGCATGTTGTTGAAAAACAAAAAAAATTATGTGATTATAGTAATGTCTCTATTTACGAAATTCTGTAAGATGTCCAATGTCCCACTCCTCCTTCCTGACATAAACTTGTTCTATTTAGTTGCTTTCTCAACCATGCATGTAAAGAGATATCAATACCAACCGTGGTAAACTGTCCTCTGTTTTAGTGTATGGGCCCCATAAAGAATTTAAATTCTGGCAGAGACAAAGCTTTAGCATGATAGTTCACAACTTAAAGTTTCTCACCAGTCACAGCTGTGAGTTGTACTCCTCTGCTTCTGATGTTCTCAAACAAAGAAAAGAGAGTGAATGTGTATTTATTTCCAGCAGAGAGATTTTGGACTGTGTGAGTGACTGGTCCATCTCCAGCTGGTGCACTGATGTTTGTCTCTGTGCCATTAAACTGGAGAACAAAGCTGGTGTTGTTGTTGATTTTATTCCACTGTAGTGTTATAGTGGTCTCGTCTTGTGCAAATGGTCTGATGCTTTCTGCATTTCTAGGTGCTACAAAACAAATACAATGAGGCATGTTGTTGAAAGCAAGAAAATGTATGTGATTACAGTAATTTCTCTATTTATGAAATTCTGTAACATGTCCAATGTCCCACTCCTCCTTTGCTGGTATAAACTTGTTATTTTTAGTTGCTTGCTTAACCAAGAATGTAAAGAGATTTCAGTATAAACTAGCAACCTTGCGAAACTGTCCTCTGTTTTAGTGCATGGGCACCATCAAGACTTTTAAATTCTAGGAAATACAAAGCTTTAGCACAATAGTTCACAACCTAATTAAATAAAGTCTCTCACCAGTGACAGCTGTGAGTTTTACTCCACTGCTTCTGATGTTCTCAAACAGAGAAAAGAGAGTAAATGTGTATTTATTTCCAGCAGAGAGATTTTGGACTGTGTGAGTGACTGGTCCATCTCCAGCTGGTGCACTGATGTTTGTCTCTGTTCCATTAAACTGGAGAACAAAGCTGGTGTTGTTGTTGATTTTATTCCACTGTAGAGTGATGCTGGTCTCGTCTTGCGCAGATGGTTTGATGCTTTCTGCATTTTTAGGCGCTACAAAAGAAAACAGAGGCATGTTGTTGAAAAACAAAAAAATTTATGTGATTATAGTAATGTCTCTATTTACGAAATTCTGTAAGATGTCCAATGTCCCACTCCTCCTTGCTGATATAAACTTGTTCTATTTAGTTGCTTTCTCAACCATGCATGTAAAGAGATATCAATAGCAACCTTGGTAAACTGTCCTCTGTTTTAGTGTATGGGCCCCATAAAGAAGTTAAATTCTGGGAGAGACAAAGCTTTAGCATGATAGTTCACAACTTCAAGTTTCTCACCAGTCACAGCTGTGAGTTGTACTCCTCTGCTTCTGATGTTCTCAAACAGAGAAAAGAGAGTGAATGTGTATTTATTTCCAGCAGAGAGATTTTGGACTGTGTGAGTGACTGGTCCATCTCCAGCTGGTGCACTGATGTTTGTCTCTGTGCCATTAAACTGGAGAACAAAGCTGGTGTTGTTGTTGATTTTTTTCCATTCCAGAGTGATGCTGGTCTCATCTTCTCTTGATTTTGTCAATCCTTGTGCATTTAGAGGAGCTGACATAAAAATAGCATATATTAGTTCAGATTTTTACAATTGGGTTTACTGTATATTTGTAAGCATTGTCTTAATTGCTGCTCATAGAAAAAAATTTGTTAGTCTGTTTCCTGTATGAACATAGTCATACCATTTATCTGTGCTGTCTAATCATCCCCATGTGTTCGACCTGATCTGTCTCCCATATTAGTTTATAGTTTTTCAATGTGCAGCTTTGGATTATCTGTTTTCATTCCCTGTTGTCCTAGCCTTTTTCCATGCCATTAGTTTCACCCAGAGTTTCCCTGTTCCTGAGTTAAGCTGTATTAAAATCCTCCCTATGCTTCTGATCAGTCTGCATTTTGGCTCTGTACAATAACAGATGCAGTGAAAGATCTTACCAGTCACAGCTGTCAGTTGTTCTCCACTGCTTCTCACATTTTCAGACACGAAGAAGAAAGTGAATGTGTATTTGTTTCCAGCAATGAGAGATGAGACTGTGTGAGTGACTGGTCCATCTCCAGCTGGTGCACTGATGTTTGTCTCTGTGCCATTAAACTGGAGAACAAAGCTGGTGTTGTTGTTGATTTTATTCCACTGTAGAGTGATGCTGGTTTCATCTTGTGCAGATACTCTAAAGAGTGGAAGTTCTAACAAAGATAGACACAGTATGTATTGCAACATAAACCATTTTTTCACCAAACACAATTTTAGTGTGACTCTAGGTCTGGTTAAAAAAATAACAAACATTAATGAAAAGGTAAGGATGAGTTCATCTCTTTTTGTAAGGTGGTGTAACAAAACTAATAACTCGGCCTAGTCGAATGCTGTGCTAGGAACAGCTAAGATATTGCGAAGAACCCTCAAGCTCCCAGGCCTCTGGCAGATGAACAGAGCTTGAGGTGGTGGGCTGGTGACAGATTAGTTAGTCAGTAACTAGGCTATATATATATATATATATATATATATATATATATATATATATATATATATATATATATATATATATATATATAATGAGTAAAAATGAGCATATATGAGATGAACAGAGCTTGAGGTGGTGGGCTGGTGACAGATTAGTTAGTCAGTAACTAGGCTATATATATATATATATATATATATATATATATATATATATATATATATATATATATATATATATATATATATATATATAATGAGTAAAAATGAGCATATATATATATATATATATATATATATATATATATATATATATATCACATATATATCACATACATAACGTATCTATTCATAAGGACATATACACAATACAATTAGCTGGTTTAAAAAAAGAAAAATCCTACTTCTTTAAGCTGTTGAAATGAAACAGTACCTGTACAATATGCCAGCCAGCATGTAGACGGCTTTTGAAGTTTGTAGACGTAGTATCTATAACAAAGTTTGATTTGGATGATGTGTGAGGGAAAACGGCAGCAGGAACCCAACCAAGCATTACAAACCGTGCGATTTACAATTTCATTAAACTGCACTGGATGATTCCCGTTTATCCACAAAGGAGCATGTGTTCCACATCGGTTTTCTTCTACACATTTTTCAGGAATCTGAGCGTTGTTTTGCCCCAAATAAAAGCGATACCAACCCTTCCAGGCAATGTCCTGGTCACAGTGTAAGATTGTATTGTTTCTATTCTCTGTCGAACGCCATGCATCATTCAGTATATTGTAATTGACACAGGGGTCAAGGCATTCAACTGTTCCATTGGTGGTGATGCACTCTGTGCCTAAGGGACAACACTGGCAGCCAGCACAAGAGGCTTAACACACAACATGTAAGACAAAACAGAAGATAGACAAGATAAGTTTACCGACAACAAAACTTGTGATTTTATTTTTACTCATTGTCAGATTTTGAGAGAAGGAAGATGAACAGGGTTTTTCTCCACCTTCATTGAGAATACCTTTGTTGCCACAATCAGAAGATATTATTAAAAGAACATTTACATTTATTTTTCTCTCCAATCACTGTAAGCACTGTAAGCGTAGATAAAACATTGCTTCAAGTTCTGGTTTTTAATAGATATGCTACAACTAATAAGTAAAATCATAGTATCTTCTAATCCTTCTTATCACTAAGTGCAATGCCACAGCCTCACTTTGACAGCCTGACAAGTACACGTTTTATTTCAATTGCAGCCCATTTTTCTATAGGGTTTTGAAAACAAGTTATGCGCAGGACAAAGAACAAAAAGTTATCTTCATCCATTCCAGTTTGAAATTGTTGATCCTGTTATGTTTAGGAGACCACACTACAAATAATGCATATTTTAGTGAAACTTCAAGGCCAGGAAATATGTTTTTTTTTTTCACTTTGCTGTCTTTCAAAGGAGACTCATTTTTAATTATTTGCTACACAGCAGGTTTTAGAATAAGTTTCATGAAATCATTATTCTCCAAATCTTTTCTTAACCTTGTTTAGGTACTCCTTAAACATTTAATAATTTCTGTCTTTCAAACTCTTCAACAACTGATAAACCTCTTTTAATGACCAACCAACAGACTGTGAATACAACTAATAGATTTCTGATATGAAATGGTCCCCCTATAGCAATATAATGTGAAGTCTTACCAGTAGCTGCAGTAATGCTGACTCCACTGCTTCTGACGTTTTCAAGAACAGAGAAGAGAGTGAATATATAGTTTGTTCCAGCAGTGAGAGATGAGACTGTGTGAGTGACTGGTCCATCTCCATCTGATGCACTGACGATTGTCTCTATGCCATTGAACTGGAGAACAAAGCTGGTGCTGTTATTGACTTTATTCCACTGCAGAGTGATACTGGTCTCATCCCGTGCTGAAGCTGTAAAGCCTTCTGTATTGGGTGGAACTAAAGAAAAGAAAATAAATACAAAAAATGACTGTACCACAGTTATCCCTTGTGTAACATGATGGGTGATTTCTGGCTGCTAAACCAGAAGAAATGGGATACATTACTTGGTCTGTAACAGACGAACGGCAAACTCATGCTGCAACTTTCATCTGACCACTTTCCAGAGTCATTAAATGATCCAGCAACACACTGATCACCAGAGGGCTCATTTGGCTGACCATCAGCCCAGTGTCGAAACAGAGAGGGGCTGCCATCAGACCACAGCTTTTCCCGATACAGACCAATCCAAACAATGCTGGCTCCTACTAGGTTTCTGATGATTTCATTTTCTGTTTGATTTCGAATACTGGAAAGAAATAAACAAAACATAAATGTAATCATAAAATAAATACATTATAAAAGTAAATGACACCCAATTGCATAAAATTACAGTTTTTTTTCTATGTTCTTTTAAAATATGGTGTTTCTTTTGGCCCCTTAAGGATCTAAAATTACGGTAGGTCATCTCAGAGCTTAAATAAAAATAATCAAATCATATATATATATATATATATATATACAGTATCCACCACACCATCACAAGAAGAGTTAAGGCATATATTGTCACTGTAAAAATATTTAGCTTTTACAAGCAATCATCTGATAAACCAAAAATATAGTAATACAGTTTGTGTTATATCCTTTAGTCCAAAATTCATCCCAGAAATGGAGAACAGACCTAGACAGGAGAGAGGCATCGAAGACTAAAACTAAAGCATTTGATGATTTATATAAGTCAGATGTCATTGTTTCTTTGGAGGAGTATTCAAGTGCTGATAAGTCATGACAGGCAGCAGATATAGTTTAAGGGAAGAAACTCTAGCTTCGGGCATTAGCCTTTTTTTACAGCAACTGCATTGAGGCTTTGAGTATGGCCAGGCCACTTAATCATTCCATCCCATGGAAGAAATTGAAATATAATATCGAAAACGTAAAGGTGGCAAGGAATCTTAACAGGGAAAAATTACATTTGGAACAGACAATGGGCATCCCAGGGTAAGAATCAGTTGAAAAGTGAGGTAAACAAGTTGGTAGTGTCATGCAACGGTGATCGGACGGAGATCACTGTTGGGAAGGTGGATGTTCCAAACGCAGAGCGAGACTGGAGCCGATGGTCTAGTAGGAGCAGGGGTGGAGATGGGGCTTGGAGCAGGACTGCTGGAACTCCTCCAACAGGCTGCCTGGATCAAACTCCTAGCTGTAGGAAGCAGCTGGAGTCTGGAACGGTTCTGGGTGATGCGCTAGTGCGGATCGGGAACTAAGCTTCAGAGCAAGGCTGATGACTGAGCATCGTAGAGGTGAGTGAGTGGAGCTTTTGAGTGTATGGATGAGGAGATCCAGCCAATGGTTGGTGAGGATCACATCAGGAGCAGCTGCTCCTGGTTGGTCCTGATGATTTCTTGACAGGTAGTTTCATACTGGGAATGTGATGATTGAATGTAAAAGAGATTAGCTTAATAAAAAACAGGCAGCTGCTGTGGGAGAAGCAAGAAAAAAAACTGTTCAGAGAAATGAAGCAATGCATGACAAAGCATACGAGTTACCCGAAATACATGAATGCAGCAAAACAACTCAGCAACGGGAAGTAAATGGAACATAGTTGACAGAAAGAAGCAGTGCACTGTGTTCAGTGCCAAAACAAACAAGGAACAAGTGTGAACAAAGAGAAAAAAATGCTGAACAGATCCAAATCAATACAGCAACTACTTAAATGACAAAGCCAAAAAAGATAATGCCCATAGAATTCATGAACCAGAACTACAAACCCTCTCTATATACAGTGTTAGGCATTAATGTAGTATTAGTTTTAACATCGTGTCTGTCTCATTATTACCTGGCCAGATCAACATAATTCACCCGGCAGAATTTCTGAGCCTCAGTCCAATTTAAGGAAACGCTACTGACAACATAGGATGGTGATCCACCTACTGTACCTGAAATATATTGAGAAATGTAGAATAAGAGAAATAAATAAATAAATCACCTTTAATTTGATATTTTTTCCATATTCATATTGTATAAAAACTTACCATTATAGCAGACAAACTGCATTGTTTCCATGCATCCAATATCATCCCATCGACCCAAAGAGTCAACACTAGAACCAGCAAACCTGACACAGTGCTGTTGTCCCAAGTAATTGTCAGGCTGGTTAGGATAAAAGTTCCTAAATGTGTATTCTCCGGGACCATAGAAGTTGCTGTCATTTAGGGACCATTTCCAGCTGTTTATGATGTCATCATAGAGACCTATCCAAGCCTTGCCTAGATAAAAACATGGTTATTATATTAAAAAGCTGTTGATGTTTAAAGTCACATTTAACAAGATTTTCTCTAATATTGAAATAATATTGTGAGATTTCAATGGCATATGTTTAGACTTGTGTTATCTACCCTTTTGCAAATTAAAAACCCACCTGTGTAGTTTGAGGTTGTACTGAGAAAAGCATCAACATCAGCTCTGTTTTCAATGGTGGCCAGATCGGTGTAGTCCTGTCTGCAGACGCTCTGAGCATTTGTCCATGTCAGCGAGGTATTCACAAAGTAGTAGTGACGGCTTTGGGCACAGGCAACACTGAGCAGGGTCCCTGAAATAGAACTGATTGAGCTTTTGCAGCATCGTTTACATTATTTTCTACTTATTTGTTGCTTTCTCCAATTTTTCCTTCTGTCAAAAAAAACGTCAGTAAAATAGAGATAGAAGCATTAACAAGCCGAGTCATCCTAGCTTAACAATAAGAAGTGCAGAGTTAAGTTTTGTTGAAAATAAGAATCACTGCCAATGTTAGCATTTAGCATCAACAATTTGTTTGTCCAAAAACCCATCTAGTACTTGTTTTAATGTAAAATCTGACATCTGTTTAGTTTAAAGGGAGTTATATTTATTGAACTAGGGAAACAGGCAGTAACCACAAAATAAACTTCATATGCCTGTTTGTCCATCTCCAGTCCTCCAGGGCCTGTATTCTGGCACTAATACCTCTGAACCAAAGATCTGCAAAGCGGTGGTACTAAATTATTAATTTTATTTATTTATGTTTTCTACCAGGGAAAGATGTACAACATGCTGGACTGCTTCCCCTGAGGAGATCATGCTTTAAAGTCACTATATGTTTTCACTAATAAAGTGTTTTGAAGCAAACCACAATGTGCTCTATTAAAAAATGTATAATTTTAACAAAAGTTTAAAAATACATAATATGTATAGTAATAAAAATAAAAAAAACATTTGCTAAATGTTACAATTTTTGTAACTTTCTTCATGCTAACTAAAATTATTATGCCGTTAAACTATTAGGGAAAGCCCAGAAGAGGATGTTGTTGAATTTTTAGCCAACATCAGAGTTAAATGAAGGCACACCTGTGGATGTATTAAACACACTGCCTACATGTGTGACATCATGGAAAAATGTAAACCAAACAGCCAAGAAGAACACAATAAACAAATCTGGTTTGTCCTTTGGTCAAATTTCCAGATTCCTAAATGTGCAATTGTAATCTTCAAACAACTATATGCTAGTTTTAACACCATTTGAATGTCCAGCCTTCACAGGTTTGGAAGGAGGCAAGTTCTGTCTCCCAGAGTCAAACATGATTTGCTGCATAATGTACATTATCAAGAACAAAAGCTAAAGACCTCGTAAGGATGCTGGATGAAGCTGCTAAAAGGTTTCATAGTGAAACAAATCCCTTACCAACTTAACCTAAAAAAACTATTAAATGAAGAAGAACCCATTACCCCACAGTTTACAGTTTGTATTTGTACTCAGGAACTTCATTTTTAGTGGCATCTGAAATGTTCTTTCTATCATCTTGTTTGTTATATTTGGAGAAATAAGGTGGAAGTTTACAAAATAGAGAACACCAGTTTGGGTGTTTTATGACAGAAAAGAATCGTGCACTTCACAAAATAAATACCATTATGAACATTTTGTGGAAATATCACACCAACGATTCAATACATTATACTGGAAATTAGAACTTGGGAACAAATTGGTTTTCCGAATGAAAAATGACACTAATAATGTTTTATTTTTAACAAAAGACAGCAAAATAAATCTTTTTGAGTAGCTGTCACAAAACACTGATCTAAGCCCAATAAAAAATGGGTTCAAGCAACAAAGCTGAGTTACTCCTACCTGCTATGTAAAGAAGAAACAGCCAGCAAACTAAGAAAGTACTCAAAAGCATTTACCCTAGTCACATGGTTTTAAGAGCAATTCTAAAAAATGATATGGAAATACATGCAAACAACTGAATATGATAAAAGTTTAAGAAAATTACAAATCAAGCTAATACAAACAATTATGATCATCATAATGTACCTAAAAAACTTTAAAAAAAGGTTTAATCAGATTAAATGTCAGATAGTGTGAAAAGAAGCCAATGCATCTTTTTGTACAGCACATGTTCATGTCTGGTTTAGACTTGAGTCATTTGAGTGAGAAAAATTATAATAGGAAGCCAGAATAAGAAAACAAAGCCACAAACCTGTGAGCCCAAACAAGATTATCCTGTAGTCCATGAGTGAAAAACAGATACAATTGTTTAAATTCAAGCACTATGGATGCATCTTGCAATTTATACAAGCTGATAATAGGCTTCAAAGCTGCAAGGAAGACATTAACAAAGTATTAAGTTGCTCTACATTCTTAAGGGTATTCAAGATGGGTGTGGCGTTCATGGAGAAATGCATTTTTTTCAGTTACTAGAACATCTGACACTACAGGAATGAAGATTAGCAAAGTTGCAAAGCAAAAGGTGTGACGTATCTAACCAGAGCTGCTGTCATTTGAATTACTAGTCTTTTTTGACACCCTTTCTATATACATATTCATATTATACATCATATTATACATCATTTGAAAGCTGAGCTTCTTCCAGGGGTGGGCTGGCCAGAGGGAGGTTCGGGAGTTTTCCCGAACGGCCGGTCTGTTCTAGATCGTTGGCCAAAACGTTTATTTTTGTACTCCAAAAGCAATTGCAGTTGAGCCACTGTCACAATCCTGTTGTTGAAAGTGTGCAATACAAGTAAAATTTCCTTGCCTTGCCTTGCCTTGCCTTGCCTTGCCTTGCCTTGCCTTGCCTTGCCTTGCCTTGCCTTGCCTTGCCTTGCATTGTGTGTCTGCTTGTGTACGTGAGTGAGGCATGTTCCTTTATAGAAGATCTTTGTAAGCGCTACTGGTGCAGCTCAAGCTGTAGGTGATTAGTACTTCTCACTGCTATGCTCGATTCTGCTGTCAACTATTTTGATATTGTTTGCTAGCTGCTACCAGATGTCAGCAGCTCTCTTCTCTCTCCCTTCTTTTCCTTCCCCTGTTCCCCGCTCTGCCTGCCTGCTCTTGTCTTTTCAGCCTATCTGGAGCCTCTCTCTGCATTTCCCTCCAAAAGCTTAACCATGGATCTGGTCAGCTGGTCAGCTGGTTGGAGTTGTCATTGAGACCACTGAAAGCTGATGCAACAAGTTCCAGCCTGAACCAAAACAATTGCTCTTGTCTAAATCTGGCTCCCCATGTTGGCCTTGGAAGGCCAGACATTTCAAACTCCCCTGGATGTTTATGTACACTCTGCTCCACCCCACCCCCCACCTAACATGGACCTGCGAGCTCCTTTGGGTTCAACTCTCCTCGGGGTTGTATATTACATCTTAGCATCTTAGCATCTTAGACAGACACTGGGATTGAACTGAGGGGAGTTCAAAGACTCACTTACTGATGCACACACTCTGCTGTGCGTGAGATCCCCCCACTTCCCTTTCCTCCTATGTGTTCTCATATATTGTGACCGAAATATGTGCTTCATAGGAAACTTTTAATCAGAACGAACAGAAATCACATGTGGGGTGCCCCAGGGCTCCATCCTGGGGCCCCCCTTATTTAATATCTACATGCTCCCACTAGTCCATTTTATACCAACCAATAAGATTAGCTACCATAATTATGCAGATGATACTCAGCTCTACATTATGATGTCACCAGGTGACTTTGAACCCATCCAAACCCTAATTAAATGCATCAAGCAAATCAGTGGATGGATATGCTACAACTTTCTCCAGCTGAACAGAAACAAAACAGAAGTAATTACTTTTGGATCTAAAGAGGAACGAATATTAGTCAGCACACAGCTTCAATTAATACAGCTAGAAACTACTGATCAGGCCCGAAATCTAGGTGCAATAATGGACTCATACCTGAACCTCCAGGGTCACATAAAGGCAATAACAAGGTCAGCCTTCTATAACCTGAAGAACATTTCTAGGATTAAAGGACTGATGTCACAACAGGACCTTGAAAAACTCATCCGTGCGTTTATCTTTAGTCGGATTGATTACTGCAATAGCGTCTTCACAGGTCTGCCTAAAAAGTCAATCAGACAGCTGCAGCTGATCCAGAACGCTGCTGCTTTTGTTCCTCACTAGAACCAGGAAAGTAGAGCACATCACCCCAGTTTTAAAGTCCTTACACTGGCTCTCTGTAGCTCAGAGAATAGACTTTAAAATACTTTTACTAGTTTATAAACCATTGAATGGCTTAGCACCAGAGTATATTGAAGATCTGCTGTTACTATACCAACCCACCAAAACACTCAGGTCCTCTAATTCCAGTCTACTCAACATCCCTAGAATTAGAACCAAACATGGAGAAGCAGCTTTCAGTTTCTTTGCTCCTCTAATCTGGAACAAACTTCCAGACACCTGCAAAGCTTCTGAAACACTGAGTTCTTTTAAATCACAACTAAAAACGGATCTGTTTAGAGCTGGCTTTGATTAATGTTTTGATGTATCATGTGTTTTGTGTGTGCTCTTGCTGTTTTTACATTATATGCTTTATAATGCCTTGATGTATCTGTGTATGCTTCTTGCTTTATTGCTGTTTTTACTTTATATGCTTTGTCTGTGTTTTACTGCTGTTTGTATTTTACCTCTTAATCATGTAAAGCACCTTGAATCACATTGTTGTTGAAAGTGTGCTATACAAATAAAACTGCCTTGCCTTGCCTTGCCTTCTATGTACTTAGGTGATTTTCTTTGTACCTAGGCTCTGTCCCCTGTAGGGGGCAGGCACAAGATGCCTTTTTTTTTTCTTCCTCCCTTGTCAGCATTTTTTATCTGCATATGGAACGCAGCCACGGGCTGTCTACCTGATCTTTTATTTATGTGTGTGTTGTTTGTTTGTCATGGGACGTGTTGTACTGGAACTGATTTTCCCCTTGTGGAACTAATAAAGTATTTCTATTTCTATTCTTCTGCTTTGAAAGGAAGCCAACCTAACATCAGGTTGCTTCCAAATATACGTTGCCGCGGCGCCAGAAAGTTTGAGATATTCATGGGGGGAAGAAGTCTAATCCAAGATCCACCTGAGGTAAAGACACTTCCAAGCTCCTGGGCTGAATTTCAACACCACCCTATCTATGCTTGTGATTCAAATGATGTATGCCAATCAATGATACAATCATAACTGTAGAAACAGTACACGCTTTTGTGAAACCACTCAGAAAGCAAATAAATGACAATTTACCATTCAAAGCCACATCTCAAAACCCAGGACAGCCATCTGGAAAAAAAAAAAAATTTGTTTTACATCCTCAACAGTCCAGTAAATTTCTCCTTTAGTTAGTTAGCAACAAGTCTTATGATTACCACCAATAACTGGTATATAGTGTGGCCCGGAGTCAATACATTGAATGGTTAGAACTTAATTAAATTTACATTTAAATCCCATATTAAACAGGTTTCTAGGATTTCCTTCTTTCACCTCAGGAATATTGCTAAAATTAGAAACATCCTGTCCAGGAGTGATGCTGAGAAACTAGTCCATGCATTTGTTACCTCAAGGCTGGACTACTGTAATTCTTTACTATCAGGAAGTCCACAAAATGCCATTAAAAGCCTTCAGTTGATCCAAAATGCGGCAGCAAGAGTTCTGATGAATATTAAAAAGAGAGATCACATTTCTCCTGTTTTAGCTTCCCTTCATTGGCTCCCTGTTAAATCCAGAATAGAATTTAAGATCCTTCTTCCTACATACAAAGCCCTTAATAATCAAGCTCCATCATACATCAGAGATCTAATTGTTCCATATGTTCCTAAAAGAGCACTTCGCTCTCAGACTGCAGGTTTACTTGTAGTTCCTAGGATCTCTAAAAGTAGAATGGGAGGCAGATCTTTTAGTTTTCAGGCTCCTCTCCTGTGGAACCAGCTCCCAGCTTTAGTCCGTGAGGCAGACACTCTGTTTACTTTTAAGGCCAGGCTTAAAACTTTCCTTTTTGATAAAGCTTAGAGTTAGAGTGGCTTAGGTCATCCTGAGCTATCTCTGTAGTTATGCTGCTATAGGCTTAGACTGCTGGAGGACAGACTTACCAATTTTCTTCACTCTGCTACTTCCTTTTCTCCTACGACTCTCCAGTTGTATTACAGTACATTCTGTTATTTCGACTGTTAACTTTGTTTTCTCTCAGTGTTTTTCTCCCCATCGAAGATACACCTGGTCTGGTATCCTGCTTGGCTGCAATGCCCTGTTGGACGGGGGTCATCGACTGGAATGATCCTCTCAGTAACTGAAGATCCACTGTGTCCTGTTATCAACTTTTTCCTTTCTGTAACATAGAAAGTTCTCTTATATCGGATCTTCTGTTCCTTCTGTGTTCTGCTCTGTCTTCTCAAACCCCCAGACGGTCGTGGCAGATGGCCGCTCCTACTGAGCCTGGTTCTGTTGGAGGTTTCTTCCTGTTAAAGGGGAGTTTTTCCTCTCCACTGTCGCTACATGCTTGCTCAGTATGAGGGATTGCTGAAGGATTGCTGTGGTTGGAAATCTGCCCAACCTCACGCCAATGACTGACGCAATCTGCTGGGATTCCTTAAATAGGAAACTTTTTAACTGATTGGAATGTTTGTATAATTGTATTGAAATGACTTCTTGTTAAGTGCCTTGAGATGACATCTGTTGTGAATTGGCGCTATATAAATAAACTGAATTGAATTGAATTGAATTAATTACAGGGGCGTCGCATGGCGCAGTGGGCTAAGACGGGCGCCCCATATTCAGAGGCCTTAGTCCTCGATGCGGTTGTCCCAGGTTCAATTCTGGCCCAGGGACATTTGCCAAATGTGTCTCCCCCTGCTTCTCTCCTCTTTCTGTAAGCCTGTCCACTTTGAATAAAGGCCACAAAAACCTTTTAAAAAAAGAACTTCATCACACGGGTGTTGAAATCTGTCTTTGGTGGGCCAATACCTGAATTGGCCCACCCATTCAATTTACGATGAAGCGCTTCCATACAAGGTTTGGAAGCTGTCCATAGAGTCGGGCTACGTCATGCAGTTAAAGCTTCTTTTCAAGGATCTCTCTCCAGATGACCGGGAGAAATAAAATCGGCTGTGGCCTTCGATCCAACAAGTATGCAAGGAAAAAAATATAGCTTTTTTGTGGGAGGATGGGCCTTTGTGGATACACTAGTTGTTCTGATATTTTTATCACAACTTATCCTGGATGACGTTCTGTTCTAATTTAGCAAAGTAATTATAATCTTGTTTTAAGTGCCCCTTTTTAACATTAAGCAGCGTCCATTTGAAGACGGTTTGTGTGGAAGGATTACTCAAAATCACACCTGAGCAATGTGTGTGTTTGTAGCATCATAATGAGTGAATTTGGGGAAAACTTGAATATTAAAAATGTCATTTCAGTTTAACTCGAACCTCTCACAGTTCCCTCACGACAAAGACAAATTCTACATTATATTTGCTATTCAAAATAGACATACAGTTGAAACCAGATATTTAAATACTTTCTTAGATGCAAAACTTTTTTATGACTGATAATAAGTTAGACTGAACCTGCCTCTTGTAGTTGAGGTGGGTTTACTAGATTCCTTTAAATTTGCTAAATGCCAGAATAATGAAGGACCATTTTAAAGCCCTTTTATAATTTCTTTCTTTTAATTTAGAGCTTTACACTCGCTCAAATGAATATGCCTTCACACAACCAACAAGATTACATGGCTTTGACAGCTTCTAATAGGTTGAATCAGAGCATAACAATTAAATGAAAGCCTACCTATGGGTGTAATTTAAGGCAACGTCACAGAAACGGCTTTGTTGTTTGACAAATAAAAAGCAAGCAATGACTTTATATGGACATACATGTATGAGAAGTTAATATAAAAACAATGACAAGTAAAGAATGTTGTTAGCCCACGACGATTCTGCTTGTGCTGATAAGGAGCCTCTTGATTGCTTAAAATGAAGTTGTACAGTGTTTGTTCTGTTCAAAAATAAAACAAAACAAAACAAAAAAAGCCTATGACAAAATAAAAAAATACATTATTTTTACTGCGTGGCGGAAATCACCCAAAAACCTTTCATACTTTTGTCTGGGTGTTACTGTTGGGAAACTTAAAGAATTGACCGTAATCCCTGAGCCAGATCCAGTGGAAAAAACATTATCTTGCTAAGAAATACACTTCCTGTTAATCAGGTTCCGAAGTTGAATTTTAAGATGGAATTCCCCTGACAGGAACTTTAGCTTCTTGGATGCAATTATCTGTGGAAGGCTTTTTTTTTTTTAAACAAACAATGCATACCATAGTTGTTATTCTTTTACTGTCTTTTGTTAAAGATGTTGATCTTGGCTGGTGTATTAAATGGTAGAAGGGTGTTAATACTTTTGTAAGTCAACGAGCAAATAACAGTTTTATCCACCTGAAAACTGTTATTGGTTTCAAACAATACTGTAGATCAATTTCAGACAGCTTTTCTGTTAAAATAGGGATAACTGTTCATAATCTACCATGTTTTCTGCAACACACAAGTAGCTATCCTAATGGTGAAAATTCTATTTAATAATAAATGATTTATAAATGTATAAATAGGTGATCACTTACTTATACATAAGTGATTTATAAAATCAGTGAGTTATTAATTACTGAGTTGCTCAGCACCAAAATACATAAAAGTTATCTTGTTGTATCAACCTTCCAGCCAGCTCAGGTCCTTCAAGTCTATTATGCATTCCAAGTCAGAACCAAACATGAAGAGGCAGCATTCAATTTTTTATGGTCCTCTGATCTGGAACAAACCTCCAGAAAACTGCTGAAACAGTGAGTTCCTCTAAATCAAGGCTAAAAACCCTTTTGTTTAGAGTTATCTTTGATTTATAACAACCGGAATATAATGGGTTGTTGTCTGTTTTTCCACCTATTTTTCCAAATTAACCAAATTTAATGCGTTGGGTTTTTGTTTTGTTTTTGCTTGTTTGCTATTTTATTTGTCCTCTAATCAGGCAAACCATTTTGAACTGCCTTTTGGCTAAAAATGTCCTATACAAATGCAATTGCCTTGCCTTGCCTAGATAAGCTGAACAACCTGAACTTAATTGAACTATCCGTAAGCAATAGTCATCAAAATTACAAAAAAAATTAAGCCCTGAAATATGTCTTTTTGAAGGACTCTATATAATGAGTTTCATCTACTGAAATCATTGACAAAAAATATTGAACCTTTTCACAATATTCACATTATTTTAGATATGCCTATTTATTAACGCTTTCCACTTATAGGATAGCAAAGACAAAGCTTTGTTTGGATGTTTTAAAATAAAGGACTTTTCATGACACTTATAGTAAAATGCCATCTCGATTTCCAGGATTTCTTTTGATGTTGTCTAAAAACCACAGATTAATTCATTTAACGCTCCAAGTTTTCAAACTAAGGGTTTCTTTGGGAAAATCCCTATACATTTTTTTTTACCAAAAATATAAATAACATGATTTCATGATGATGATCTGTCCAATTTAACTTAACTCAATAATGTTTCATAAACTGTATGAATAGCTATAGTCTTTACCTACCAGCAGGTGGGACTCGTAGCTCATTAATGAAGTCCATCCATTATCTATACTGTCCATGGTTGATGCCTATCTCCAGCAGTCATCAGGTGAGAGCCAGGGTACCTCCCTGGAAGTTCTACAGGCCATCGCAGGATTAATGAAGTCATCTTCACCTATTTGAATAACTGCTTTGCAGACTTTTAGAAAGGTTGAATGTAAAACTGCAAACATCAGTAGTTCAACAACTGTTTCTGTTTGATGCACAGCGATATGTTCCATTGCAGTGCAGATGGTTTCACATTAATACTATTTTAATTAATAGTAATCTTCAGCTCCTCTAAACCCAAAAAACTTCAGACATTAAAACAAGATAAGATCACTGTGACTGTGCAGTGGAATAAAAGCAAATTCAGTCAGCTTTGTTCTCCAGTTTAATGGAGCAGAGACATTCATCACATAGAGATGGACCAGTATCTCACGCAGTCTTAAAGGACACATTGACTTTCTTCTCTGTGCAGAGTTTCTGTGACTAATCGCACAGCAGATTCGCAACTTTGATGAAACCAAGCAGGATGCATTTTTTGAACGCTATTTGTTTGATTTCAGCACATCCTCATTCCTTTTCAAGTTCAAGGAAGATTTTTAAGGAAAACATTTTGAACTTTGCATTAACTTCCTGATTTTAGACAATAAACCTGCTCCCATCTGAATCTTCTCAAACCAGACACATCAGCAAGACAGCAATAGTAACAAGATAAATTGTCTCTTTAGAAAATATAATTTAAAATCTCTGATATTTTTCAGAAGTTTGAATCATGGATAAAAGGCTACTCTTCATTTTGATCACAGGTTTGTACTTTTTTGTTTTGTTATAAATAAATCAGTTCAAGTTGTAGAAAAATCTTGTTTGAACTTTTTCTGTAAGTCTTTAGTGGAGGATGCAGTATGGTAAATCTACTTGGGTCAGACTCCTAAAATTAATAAAGTAGGAAAACAATAAGAGATCTAAATTGGAGGTAAAGACTAGCTTTTCTTATATTTTACAAATATTTTAAAAATGATAAAGCAAGAACATTGGGTGAATCTCTCAGACATGCTATTAAGACTTTTGATTTAAGTGCAATTGTGATAATGCTCAATGCTTACACAATAGCACAAAGGCCAGAATTAAGAGTTTAAACTTTGATACAAAAAGGAATCAGATCTTTTGACTGAAACTTGTTAATAGCTTAAATAATAATAGTAAATTGACCTTTTAAAATGTTACAGAAATACCTTTTTTGCCTCGTCAATATTTTTGATTTTTGTCAGTTTTGGTTCTCCTTACTGTACATTACAAAACTACAAATATTATCTTTCAGAAGCTCAGTTCATCGTTGCCTTTGCCCAAACACGTCAGTACTACTTTGTGAACGTGACGCTAAATTGGACCAGTGCTCAGAGTGTCTGCAGACGAGACTACACTGATCTGGCCACCATAGAAACCACAGCTGATGTTGAGGCTCTTCTCAGCACCGCATCAAATTTCACAGGTCGATTCTTAATACTGTTACACATTTAAAAACAAACTGTTTCCAAAGCAGGAAGGCTTGCTGAATATAAAGCATTTTAAGGAACATGTTTCTCTGCAGCTTTTATAAATAATGAATGTTTTTTTTTTTACAGGCAAGGCTTGGATAGGTCTATATGATGAGTTGTATAACAGCTGGAAATGGTCCCTAAATGACAGCAGTTTCTATGGTGTCGGAGAATATGAATTCAGGAACTGGTTTCCTGGCTCACCAAATGATCTCTATGGACCTCAGTACTGTGTTAGAATATTTACCTTAAGTACTGACGCTTTGGGCAGATGGGACGACCGTCAGTGCTCAGACATGCGGATATTTGTGTGCTATAATGGTAGGTTGAGTAAATGCTTCCTTCATCTATACAGCTTACATGTAAGCTTCTCAAACATTAGAATTTTGAGTATGCCAAGAAAAAAAATGTTTTCATTTATGTATTTCAGGTACAGTAGATGGCACACCGTCTTTTGTTGTGAGTAACATCTCACTGAACTGGACTGAAGCCCAGAAGTTCTGCAGGGAGAATTATATTGATCTAGCCAGGTACAGTTAGCTTTAATCACTGGGTTACATAACGTCCTGCTGAAGCTTCTGTATGTTTACCTATATCAAAATCTACTTCCCTGAAAGCAGGAATTTGTTTAATATAACCTTTTAAACAGGTGATTAAAATCTTTAATCTTGTGTAGAATTAAGCAATAACAAATAAATATGTTTGTAGCTCTTGCAGTTAGAGCCTGAAGGTGTAATGGTTCAGAAACTGAATAGCAAAATTTTCTTTAGGTGTCAAACTTGTTCTTTCACTTTTTACACAAGGAAGCTTCGGGATTCCTTGTTTAACATCCATGCAAGCCGAATATGTTATGCAAATTATTTGCTGACGTATGTTATCTGGAGTTTTTTGTGTGTTGTCTTGATGGCAATATCCTTTTTTATTTTCTTCACAGCATAAGGAATCAGACAGAAAATGGCCTAATCAGTAATTTATCAAGTACCTTGGACATGTGGATTGGTCTGTATCGGGACAAACTATGGTCTGATGGCAGCATGTCTCTGTTTCGGCACTGGGCAGACGGTCAGCCCAGTTCTGACTCTGGTGTTCAGTGCGCAGCTGCTGAGTTTGGATCTGGAAGATGGTACGATGAAGGCTGCACCCAGAGTTTGCCATTCATCTGTTACAAACAAAGTAATGTATCTAATTTCAAAAGAAGTATTTAACAAAATATGTTTTTTTTTTTATTAATTTATTTTATTTTACTTTTTCTTTTTTTTGCATGAATAAAAATTATAAATGTAGATTATGAATTACATTAAAAGAAAACAATATTTTTTTTAAATGGACCTTTGCTCTTCAAACTCTCATTGAAAATATGATTAAAAAAACTTCACTTTATATACAAAATGTATTACTAGCTTAGTCTTTTGCATATGTGACATTTTGTTAGTTTATAATACTTTCCATAACAGAAAAGGAAATCCTTTTTCTTACTTATTTATAAATCCACACTATTTTTGGCGCATACTAGAAAGACTTTACCCACCATAAACTAGAGGTCGATAGACATAATTTAATGGCTGGTTGACTAGTCCTTGACCTTATTAGGCCCAGACTGAAAATGGGACTTTTTTAAGCCTGTGATTTCTGTCTAAATTTAGCCTAAACAAAAATATTGAATGTCAGCCTTGGTTAGGTTTGCTCAACCATAAAATCTTTTCACCATATTTAAATTTCAAAGGCATCCTAGAGTGGATGTCTTATGAATTTATTTATGATATCCCACAACGAAGTTTACCTACTGTGTTAGCCAATACGAGGACCATCCTGGCTAATGTTGCCTCTGGCTTCCATGGTCACAGCAACATGTTTTGCATTAAGGTGATATAGTGGAAGTGAAGTGTTGGAGTAATTAGGAACTCTTTGATGCACACTCTGGTGTAGATTCTCTTGGCGTGTTTCCGCTATCGGAACTTCAGGGTAATTTTACTGGATCTTTATCTGATAAGGGAAACCTGTTGGTACACTCTCAGACGTCATGTCTCCATACAACATTGGCCCTTTAAGGAATTAGCTAAGACGTCCGCATATCACAACTCTCTGAGCAGTAGGCAGCGTCACTTATCAGTGCCAAAAGGCGCCCACGGCAGCAGAAATAACAAGAGAAAGACATAGAAGAAGCAAGGATGGTTGCTATGTTTCTGTTTTTGTTATATGTTGTTATAAACTGCTTCACCAGCAACTCTTCTAATTTTACAAAGCTGGTTTTTTTGGCGACGTCTGCTCATTTCCCTCTGAATTGCAACCAATCAGTGTGACGTAACCACAGCTTCCGCTGAGCAGCTTGATCGGGCCATCCTGAGTATGTACCCCCAGACTGGTACTCCGTTGGTTCCGGAAATGGCCCTGAAAAAGGCTCTGTCGTGCCGACCTGGTGTTGTGGAGACACGTGCATACCGGGACGTTTTGGTAAAATTACACTGAAGTTTCGATAGCGGAAACACAGCTTCTGGCATCCAGGACAAGAGCTGAATGCTTTAAGTAGAAGACAACTGAACTCCTCTTGTTTCTTGAAGATGTTTCACCTACAGTGCAGCCTGGAACTGTCGTTTCAGGTGGTTTAACAGCAATTCATACCTTTTGAAAGAGAGGTGAAATGTCGTAAAAATTCATAAGAAGTCCAGCTCCAATCCAGATTTTTTTCTGAAGTTTGCACACAACTATGCTCTTTTTCAAGTTCCCATTGGGAAGTTTTGAAAAAGGAGAACTTTCCACCCAGGTACATTGCCACCACTAACGAGGCTAAAATAAGTTAGCATTGGTCTTGCGGTTTTGTAATCTTTGCATTGCTTTGCATCCAAGATGGCAAAGACGTCTCCTGGGGCTCCATTCATATGAGAATCAATATTGTGAGGGAGATTATGTTAGAGCTTTGATACTGTATGTCAGCATAACATGCCACCTAAAATGTTATGTTTTGTGGTGTTGGGTAACTTTGTTTCTTCCTTATTCCAGTTCCTCCCAATCCAAAAGGCTTTAAATCATCAGCGCAAGATGAGACCAGCATCACTCTGCAGTGGGATAAGATAAACAACGACACCAGCTTTGTTCTCCAGTTTAATGGCACAGAGACAAACATCAGTGCACCAGATGGAGATGGACCAGTCACTCACACAGTCAAAAATCTCTCTGCTGGAACTAAATACACATTCAATCTCTTGTCTGTGTTTGAGAATGTCAGAAGCAGTGGATTCCCCATTACTGCAGCTACAGGTGAAATAAAGCCATGCATTAAACATATCCGGAGTTTTGTTTGTCAAGTGAAAGACATTTTGCTCGATGTTTATCAATGGTAATGTGATTAAGTTAAACTACATCAAAACAACACTTTAGGAAGAAAACTAAAAGACAAACAGTTGATTATGATTACAATAAAGCTCCTGTTGGAGTTCTTGCAATGTATGCTAGGATGTTGGAAAACCCCGTTACGAGTCTATAAATGTTGAAATTGTGGGTATTTTTTTGGAATATCATGTCTCTGAAGTATGTGAGGTACCTTTAATCGACGCTCTTCCTTTCTGAGTAGTGTGTGTATGTTGAGCTCAAGTAGTTTGAGTTCCACAGTGTTCAGCTGCATCAAGACTACCTTCATTAGTTGTTTTGCATATTTTTTACAGTATAATATTATCATAATTACATTATTTTTTATAGTTAGGAATCAAATAAATGTAAATAAATCCCACTTCAATCCTTTTAGGTAGCCCACTTGGTCAGATAATTGCTAATGTAATTAATAAAAAATTAGGTCATATTGTCACTTTTACTTTTGGTTTCCTAGCATCCTGCATCCCTAGGTGAATTAACAATCCACATAGCATCAACAGAAATATTCCTCTGATAACTGTGTATTTTAAATGTTTCATGTCCAGCTTTAGAGTGCTATAAAGTTTGAGAATGATAGATCCAGCTTTAAAAAAAAAATAAAATAAAGTACTTGCTTATTTTCCAGCTCCTCAAAATTCAAAAGACTTCAGACCAACAGCACAAAATGAGACCAGTATTACTCTGCAGTGGAATAAAATCAACAACATCACCAGCTTTGTTCTCCAGTTTAATGGCACAGAGACAAACATCAGTGCACCAGCTGGAGATGGAGCAGTCACTCACACAGTCCAAAAACTCTCTGCTGGAAATAAATACACATTCACTCTCTTTTCTCTGTATGAGGACATCAGAAGCAGTGGAGTACAACTTACAGCTGTCACTGGTGAGAGACTTTATTTTACCAATTTGTGAATCATCATGTCAAAGCTTTCTCTTTTCTTGAATTTTAAGGTCCTGATGGGGCCCCGTACACTAGAACAGTTTATGAAGGTTGCTATTTTATACTAAGATCTCTTTACATTCATTGTTGAGCAAGCAACTAAAAAGCACAGGTTTATCACAGCAAGGGGAGAGGGACATTGGACATTTTACACAATTTCGCAAATAGAGAAAATATTATATTCACATAGATCTTCCTGCTTTCACCAACATGCGTCTTTGTATTTGTTTTGTAGCTCCTAGAAATGCAGAAAGCATCAGACCATTTGCACAAGATAAGACCACTATAACTTTACAGTGGAATAAAATCAACAACAACACCAGCTTTGTTCTCCAGTTTAATGGCACAGAGACAAACATCAGTGCACCAGCTGGAGATGGACCAGTCACTCACACAGTCTCATCTCTCACTGCTGGAACTAAATACACCTTCACTCTATTATCTGTGTTTGAGAACATCAGAAGCAGTGGAGTCAGCCTCATAGCAAAGACTGGTAAGGAGTTTCTCCACAATAATATGATTTTAAACAGGCCTTATTGTGTTCAGATTATTTCAAATAATTTTAAAGAGTATAATAAATAATCATTCTTACAATCAGGTATATAACTCCCGTGTATATCAATATGTTGCTTGTTGGCAACAAGTCTAACTGTTGTAAGGCATGACATTTGGTGATGGAGTTGGATTAGACTTGTAAAAAAAATTGTAAAAGAAAGCGAAAACTAGGCAGATTGCCAAAGTGCAAACTACAAAGAATAATAATGTTATGTTGGCCATCAATGTATAACACAATGGCCCCCAAGACAAAAGTGGCTCGCAAAGAACCTTTTGTTCCTCAATTATAAAAAAAAAAGCAGCTGCTTACATTTTCTTGTTTCACATTGATTTTAAAGTTTTGTATTCTGTAAAGTGCATATTTTTATTAACTGCTAATTCCTCTACAAAGTGTCACTTCAGGCTAACAAATTTTCTTTATCACATCAACAAACACCAATTTGCTGAAACCTATACTACCTGCAACCAAAGGACCAAGTAAGTGAATGCTTAAACATACAGCATGTTTGCAATAAATTTGTCTTTTGCTGTTTTACTTTTCATCTCTTCATTTAATTGTATCTTATTTGTTTTAATATCAGTAAGGAACATTTTGGGGCTGTTGTTCATTATATGTGGTGTTTCTCTCTCAACAGATTATCTGATTACAATGGACATAAAGCTGGAGTCTTTGACAGAACTCTCAGAATCAGAGATAAATGATGTTTTGGCAGAAGTGAGACTAATTTCTGTCTTAGTTCACATTTTTGTTACAGAGTATTTTTCTATTAACTTTTAATCTTAACTCTGTCCCTTTCATTTCATTCAGTTCTTCAAAAAGCAAGGTATGCAACCACAGTTTACTCTGAAGGTTCGTTCTGCCACACCATGAGAAGAGAAACTCCAGTGAATGAGCATGAATTTGCAACATGTTCTTTAATGGTTTTTTATTTGCTCCTCTTTGAAAGAATTGTCAATGCTTATATATATTCCTTTGCACATTTGCTTTTATAGCACTAATATGCCACTGATTCAAATAACACTTTTTAACTTTCTTCCTAGAAATTCACACATGCTTTAATATTGAGGTAATGTCCATTCATAGATCTATATATCTATTCATGCAGATATACATGTTTTTCATATGTATTTGAGCTTGTTTTATTATTGAATTGTTTAAGATCATTTTAAGAGACACTTTTTTTCTACTGGTTTTTGGCATTTTCTAAATGAACAATTTAAAAATAACTGAATTGTTTTTAAAGGCACAGAAAAAAATACTTACTGGTTTATCTCTTTCTGTCCATCTGTGTTCTTGTTAAGTTTCAGCAGTGTTGTTAGTTTCTAGCTGTGCTTGTGACAGACAGCTATGCTCATGACAATGCTTGTTTAGTAATGTTACTTCTATTAATTTGGTTGTCCTTTAAGTAATTAGATACATGGTGATATTGTCTTTTTTTATAAATATGTCCATCGTACTTTTTAAATCTGTATGTTAAAATCAGTCATGATGATGGAAAATCTCTAAATGATCCAGAAAATAAAGTACGGTAGGCTGTATAGTATGTCAAGCCAGTTTTTTAAATACAACTGAATTGTTCACTAAAAGCCAGAGCCCCTCACATTATCAGGTTTCACAGTTGGGTGGTACAAGACAAAGCACTGATTTGTTCATTTTTGCACTGATGATGGCAAGAAAATTGTATTTGTATAGTAGCACATTTCAGCAACAACGTGATTCAAGGGGCTTTACATAATAAAATCATCCAAACACAACTACCAGGAAAAAACATTATGTTTTCTTAGATGTCATTATCATCATCATAAAATATTGGAATAAAGTATTTTATTAATCTGGATTCCAGTTGTTATTAAGCAAGGGCAGCTCTAAACAGATGGGTTCTATCCTTGATTTGAAAGAACTCAGGATTTTATCAGTTTTACAGTTTTCTTGAAGATTTTCTTTTTCAGATTAGAGGGAGCATAAAAACTGAACGCTGCTTCTCCATGTTTGGTTCTGACTCTGGGGAAGCAGGGTAGACTTGAACCAGAAGACCTAGTGGTCCGGAAGGCTGATAAGACAGCAGATCTTTAATGTACTTTGGTGCTAAGCCATCCGGTGATTTATACACTAGTAAAAGTATTTTAAAGTCTATTCTCTGAGCTACAGGGAGCCAGTGACTTTACAACTGGGGTGAGGTGCTCTACTTTCCTTGTTTTAGTGAGGACACGAGCAGCAGCATTCTGGAACAGCTGCAGCTGTCTGACTGACTTTTTGGGCCGACCTGTGAGGAAGCTGTTGCAGTAATCAATCCGACAAAAGATAAACGCATTAATGAGTTTCTCCAGATCTTGTTGGGACATTTGTCCCTTAATCCTGGAAATGTTCTTCAGGTGATAGAAGGCCGACTTTGCAAATATCCCAATTTGTCTTCGAAGGTTCAGGTCTGAGTCCATCACTACCAAAGGTGTCAAGTAACGAAGTACAAATATTTTGTTACCTTACTTAAGTAATAATTTTGGGTATTTATACTTCACTGGAGTATTGGCCTGCTTTTTACTTCTACTCCTTGCATTTTCACTCAATTATCTGTACTTTCTACTCCTTACATTTTAAAAATAGCATCGTTGCTCCTGTTTTGTTTAGTCTTAATAAAAAGAAACACACAAAAAATCCTATATAGAAAAATGCAGCAACTGGATAGAATTTGACTGCGGTTTGATAAAAGTTTTAAACATCTACCATTCTGAATCCGTGCTTGTGTACGATCCATTGCATACTCTACACACAGGGTTCTCATTCACCGAATATTTTCCATATTAGACCGGTTTGTTAGAACAGTGACCAAAAATCTGAAGGCCACTTGTCATTTTGACAGATTACAATTCAGACCCCCGAACATTTGGTGTTCAGGGGTCAAGAGTGCACGCTACGGCATTTTCTTCTGCTGAAGTGATATGAAGCTGGGTTCAGAAAGTCTTTCTGACTTCTGATCACTTCAATCAGAGAAATGTTCCCTGATTTCAAAACTTTGGCTGAAGTAGAGCTTGTAGTTCCAGTCTCCAGTGTGGAAGCAGAGCGCGGATTCAGCCTCTAGAACAGTGGTTCCCAATCTGAGGTCCCTGTGGATCATTAGAGATTGCAAAGGTCTGCACAATTTTGTCTGTGCTGAGGTTGTAAGACTTTTGGTGACACTATTTTTAATGTTCTATATATATATATATATATACACAAATGCTTTATATTTTATACACCTGGTGTCACACAGAAGGAAAGAAAACTTTTTAGATATTGATCTATCTTGAGTCATCTTTCTGTCTTAATTGGGTAAACTAATTAAAAATACACAAAATATTAGAAAAATCTAACTATGTATGTAGGCCACACCTTATGACTTAAAAATGCTGATTTTCTTTTAGTTTAGCTGACCTCTGGCTGTGTATTACACAAACCACTTCACAGTCCGACCAGGACAAAGCAGACATATGTTGCCGAGTTCAAAGATCCCGTTGGTACAGTCTCAGGCAAATGCAGCATTAATTTGTAGGCAACTAATTATCATATCTTTCACTCCATGAAACACGTATTAGTGCTCATTAGTCTACATATAGTTCTTTAATGTATTTGCATTGCACTAAAGTGCACTGATTTTTAACTGACATATATGCAGCTGAAACAGGTAGCCTAGTGTATCCCAAATGTTTCGATATTACCATTTTTATATAACATAATCATTATGCCCTTTAGTAAAAGTTTTTTGGGGGGATTAAATTTTATTCTTTAATGTCATTTTTTAAATTACATTACTTTTACTTTTATACTTTTAGTAGTTTTGAATCCAGTACTTTTTTACTTTCACTTGAGTAAAAAACCTGACTTGATACTTCAACGTCTACAGAAGTCTTTTTAAACCCTGCTGTCTATGCTGCTACTTGAGTATTGAATGTGAATACTTTTGACACCGCTGATCACTACACCCAGATTTTGGGTCTGTTCAGTAGTTTCTGGCTGTAATAACTGAAGCTGTATGTTGACTCATGCCTTAAAACTACCAAATATTGATATTCAACCACATGTGTTTTCAAAATGAATGTACTGGCATTTTATTTAGGATAGTACACAAGCACTTAACACAGACACAAGAAGTGACAAAGTGTTTTAGAATGAAGTTTGGACAGAAATATGAAAGTCTAACTCTCAGCCAACAGACTTGCAGGCTGAGCTCCTGTGTCTTAAAGTTAAATCAGAAAAATAAAGACAAGCCAACACATGCATTAGTACAGAGGAGTGGAACAAGATTCCAGGGGCAGAAGATATGAAGGAGAATTACTGGCACAACTGAGTCATATTAAAAAAGGTCAGTAGCAAAAAAAAAAACTAGTAAAGGAATGCAGTTAGCCAGGAAATTTCTTTCCTAACTTAAGAAAGCTGCTTTTGTCTGTTAAACATATAAATGGGTGTTTTGATATCTAGTTTCTTACATACGGTATTAAACACAGGAAAACTTGCCTGTTTTGATTTTCTTTTGTGAATATTTTGTGTGTTTTAGTAACCTCTGTTGTCCACATTTTATTTAATTAGCCCTGCAAATTTACAATGACCTGAACTGGTTTACCTGGGGGGAAAAGCTGGTGAACAATCCCTTTTCAGCTATGTTTATTCACAATTTATCTGTTTAAACAGCAAAGAAAACAAACACAGAGAATCACATAAGTGATAAGTGAAGGATGGGAAATGTAAGATAAAGAGAGGACTTAAATGACCTAATCTCCTTTTAGAGAAAACATCCTTGTCTTTTGCAAAGACATGGACAAAGGAATATCTGAAAAAGCACCAGTTACATTTATGTACTCTTTTCCTAGAAACATGTCAGAGTGATAAAACTTTCTTAATTAAACTGTTTCATTTTCAGGATGTTATTATCCTGTGAGTGCCTCCATTGATGTTGCAACCCTCAAATTTTTAAATTTAAGATGGTACAGACTTCGACATACAAGGTATGTAAAATGAAAACCGGCAAATTCCCTTTTAACTTTTTGTTTTGTTAGAGGTGGATATGTGTGTCCTGGCTGCCTTATGATATTTGGAGGTGTACAAGTTTATCCCACAGAGAGGAGGCCACATGGAAAACCCGGTATTTCTAGAGGGTTATAGTTCTCCGAACTGACTTCTTTATTCATCCACAAGGTTTGGAAACATTCTTTAGAGATTTTAATCTATATTGAAGACCTCATGTAGCTGGCCTGAGTGAGATTGCATCCCTCACATTCTTCAAATCTCATTAAAATGGTGTAAATCATGTGTCGCTAACATTTTAAAGGTATTGCTTAAAGCGGTGTTTCTCTAGTTCTCAAAGCACACTCCCCTGCATGCTTTAGATGTTCATAGGCGGAGATCCCGGGGGGGACGGGTGGGACGCGTCCCCCCCTCACACAAAGTTGTCCCCCCCACAAGAGAAGTTATTGTAAACAAATACATGCTATCAGTAAAACTGTATTGTTTTCTAAAACCACAACGTAAAAGTTAGTCTACAAATACAAAACAATGTGTTTTTAATTGTTGAGAAATTATAGTCCATCCCCCTTATTCCTCAAGTTGGTACCGTCGGTCCACACACGCTGTTTCCAACGGGCGGGGCTGCCGGCTCTCCTCCACTTAAATCATCACAGCAGCCCGCAGGCTCACAGGAGGCGGGAATCAAAAGCCAGCGGTTTCCAGTAGTAAGTCATTTAATTATCACACGCTTGTTCTACAAATATGTATGTCAAAAGTGGTCATATTATGTCGAACATAGACACCGATTACTGGGCGATATCTTTAGATTTTGATCACCGGTCGGAGATCCCTTTATGACAGATCACCACCACAATAAAAAAAAAAAAAGTTGTCACTTCACGTTCGCTGGTCATTACAGGATTATTCCACTATTATTATTCCATTCATGTGTGGTGGAGGCACGTTGTTCAAAGCTCTCTGTGTAAAACATAGAGCCGAAGATCCCGCTGGCCACACAGACCCAAACACACTATGAAAACTGAGAAAAGTGAGAGATCAATTAAATTGAAAGATAAACTATAGAGTATGTATATGGTTTGTGAATTTGTAAACGCTTTCTATTTTTAATTATTAAAATGAAACAAATATTTCAAGAATATATATTTAGATTTTGTGTATCTTTTCATTCAGTAGGACTTAGATAAAGTTATTAAATATAACAGAGTTATTCTCTAATAGCCTACAAACATTTCTAAGGTTTATTAAAGAGATTTCAGTCATTTTGATACTTGAATTGATTTGAATTTTTTCTTTCTTGCCATATTCAAAAGGAAAATTTCAAATATATTAAAATCAATATGGAACTATTTGGATTTTAATAGCTTTCATTTTATGTTATTTAATAAAATTTTAATGACATTTTATCTTCACTCTCTTTGTTGTGAAAAAGTTAGATATGTTTTAGTACTTAAAATTAATGCTTTGCATCCGTCCACACATGTAGTTGTTGGTCAGCTAATAGCCATGTCATTTCAGGACATGTTGCTTCAACTATTAACAATCTACTTTTAAATCTTTATTCTGAATTGCTTATTCCGTTTTAGGGCACAGTCTTGTTATTGAAATGAAAACAAAAAGAAAGGATGCTTATGAAGATGTACAAAATTGGCAAGATATTATTATTGATCAATATCCTCCAGCTCTGTTCTAATGACAATATCCCATCTGTGTGTGTGTTGCTGTCAAACTGTCAGCAGACCAGGTCAGTTGAAATGGCAGAGAAACGAAAAACGGCAGACATCAGGTCTTTTTTTAATGCTCCAAAACGTCAAGTAAGTAGAAACTTGCCTTTTGATAAAGACATCTATAAGAAAGAAATGAAATGCCTAATGAAATTGTTTCAAAATGGTTTCATTAGGCAAAGTCCAGTCACTTGAGCACAGGTCGCCAGAGCCTGTCAGACACAGGGAAAGAGTCTCAGGTCAGTCTCTTATTAGGGCATACAAAGAACACACCTTTGTTGTTGTGTTTAATTGGGCTGTGGGTTATTCTAGATATTGGAAACATTTATTTCTATTCTAGGAGTCAGAGTGCTCAGAGTCAGGGAAAGTGGTTGAAGTGCGAGACAGAGCGGGCCACAATGACCTTACTGCCAGCACCAGCAATGATACAGGACAGCTGGATGCATGCTTTAGTTCAGATTTTAGTGACTGCACAAAACCATCCCAACCACCATCTCAGTGTATAGAAACTCAAACTCTTTCAAAAAGGACATTGACTTTTCAGCAGAAATGGTTTCATGATTTCCCATGGCTACACTACAGCACACCATTGAGAGGAGTCTTGTGTTTTTACTGCAGCAAAGGGTTCTCACACCAGTCCACCTTTGGACAAAGAGCTGATGTTGCTTTCATCAGCTCAGGCTTCAGAAATTGGAAAAAAGCCATTGCAAAATTCACAGTTCACCAAAATTCTCAAGCCCACTGCCACTATGTCAGTGTCAGTGCACATCAGTCGAATCCTATCAGCGCTCAGTTGTCCAGCACTTGGAGTAAACAACAGGAGGTGGCTAGGCATTGCTTTAGAAAAATTGTTAGCTCTGTGCGTCTTGTGGCAAGACAGGGATTAGCTATAAGAGGCCACACAGATGACAGTGGAAATCTGCATCAGCTCTTAAAACTTAGGGCAGAAGAAGATGATCCCATTTTGTTAAAGTGGTTAACAGATCGTAAAACCATGTACACAAGCCCCAAATTGCAGAATGAAATTTTGAACATCATGGCCAATACAGTAATACGTGGAATTACAGCGGAAATCCAGGCACTTTCCATTTTGCAGTTTTCTGTCATTATTGATGGTACTCAGGATGTTACTGGTGCAGAACAGGAGAGTATCTGTCTGCGCTATGTGGACCATGACCTTGTCCCACATGAAGAGTTTGTTGGACTGTATAGGGTTTCTAATACAACAGGCCAGGGCATCGCAAAGGTGGCAGCTGATGTTCTGTTAAGACTTAATCTGCCACTGTCAGGTTTACGTGGACAGACCTATGATGGCGCTGCAAACATGGCAGGAAAGTACACAGGTGCACAGGCAATACTGAGGAGGCAACAACCATTAGCCCTGTATGTACAATGTGGTGCACACTGTGTTAATTTGATAACACAAGCTGGCTGCTTTGCCAGCCTGCTAATCCGGGACTGCCTTTCTTGGGTGCACCAGCTGGGCATAATTTTTGGACAGTCAGGAAAGTTCAGGAGCATATTTGAAAATATTGCTATTTGTGAACATGCTCCTCTCATCACCTTGAAACCACTTTGCCCAACAAGGTGGACTGTTCGAAATTCTGCAATAATAGCTGTGCTAGATCAGTATAAGAGAGTACTCGACAGCCTAGAGGAAATGACCAAAAGCTCATCAAAGACGGCCTCTACTGCCTGTGGCTTATTTCAGCACTTTACCAAAGGGAAGACTGTGTTGGGACTCACACTTGCCTCTGCTGTTGTTGGAGAGCTAGAATGCCTGAATGTTTCACTGCAGAAGAAAATCCAAACTGTCTCTGGTATGCTGGATGCTGTCAATCACGTGAGGACTTCTCTTAAGGGAAAGAGAGATGACGAGAGCTACCTTGCACTGTACAAGAAAGCTACAACAGTGGTTGACTCTATAGAATCCATTGAGCCCATCCAGGCGGCAAACCGTGTCACTGGGAAAGCAGTGGATTACTACAGGGCAGAGTTCTTCAAAGTGTTGGACAGCATTGATGTTCAGTTTGCAGAACGCTTTGACCAGGAAAGTCTAAATATTCTGGTAAAGGTTGAAAGTGCCCTCCTCACTGGAGAATTAGATGACTGTTTAGCTCAGTATCCTGAGCTAAACAGAGCTTCTCTTGCTGTGCAGTTGCCTCTCTTCCAGAACAAATACCCATGTACCAGTATTGGGGAGGCTGCAGGGATTCTCAGAGGACTCCCAGTTGAGGTACGGGGCTTGTTTGATCAGGTAGAGGTTCTTATCAGGATTTTGATGGTGGTGCCTGTGTCGTCATGTGAAGCGGAGAGGAGTTTCAGTACATTGCGTCGGCTAAAAACTTGGTTACGGGCAACTATGAACCAAAACAGACTTAACAATCTAGTTGTCTGTAATGTCCACAGAGAGAGACTGGACATGCTGAACATAGATACGATCTGCCAGAAATTTGTTGGATGTAGTGACACCAGAAGGAATGCATTTGGTTCCTTTGTTTAGAGAAGTGGTACTTTTGTGACATGGAAATGTTTCTGTTCGACAGACACTTTACTTTAGTTTTTTACAAATAGGCAGAGTCTTGCATATAAATCTCCATTATTAAGACAAACAGCTAAATGTGCACCGGGAATGTTCATGATAAAAGACTCCACTGCTGGGTTGAAGAATATTCTCTTCACTGACTAAACCTATCAAATACTGAAGTTTCAATTTATGTTCTAATGACTTATTTCTCATTCTCTATAAATGAAAAAGTTAAGGTACCCCTGGTTAAAGGGGTTGTTTCATTAAATCCTTGTTGTTAAGTTATAAGTCAAACAAACAAGGGCTGTTCATTTTTAAATAACTGTTATTGTACTTGTAAGTAAGCTTAATCTATGATGCATTTTTACTTGTCGACACAACACTACAATAAAAATGTTCGCATTTTTGAAGTAGTTTGATGTTATTAGCCTTGAAAGTGTTTCCGTAATAATGTTGGAACTTCTTCATGCTTACATTTTTGTAAATCTACTTTGACTGTAGTGGAAATTAAGACATTTTGTTAAATGTGGTCATAAAGGCATCAATTCATAACATTTTTTAACATGCTGAAGGCAAACTGTGCAAAACAAGTTGCAAAGAAGCAGGAGAGAGCTTTTTTTTTTCATGTCCCCCCCATAAATTACTCTCTGAAATTTTACTGTTTATTGTCCCCCCCAAAATTGAAATGGGATTTCCGCCCCTGTGTTCAACCCATCTGCTTCAGATGATTTCAGTTCAGTAAAAGCCTGTTAATCAACCATCAACTGAAATCAGCTGTGCTGTAGCAGGGAAACATCTAAAACATGCAGAGGAGTGTGCCAGGAACAGGATTGAAAAACACTGTAGAGGTAAGTCTTCAAAAGTAAATCAGGCTTCTTCAAATCACCTAAATCACATTGCTATCAGTTACACAGTCCGACTGCGTGACGACTCTACCGAGTGAGCCACAGCCATCTGTATACAAAGAATAATTGTTTTTCGGACCACTGATAACCATTTCTGATCACATGAAAAATGATACTCCATGCCACTTGCAATGACTCAAGAAGAATGTTGGTTTTGTGGTACAGCAGGCTAGGTTTTAGAATATCCTCATTCTTTTAAAGGTGGTTACAAAAGAGATGAAACATTTTTTACATCTCCTTCCTGGTTCCTTATTGGCTTCCTTATGAGGTTTAGATCTGCAACTACGGATCCAGAAACATTTGAATAAGCTGAAGACTGACACACACATCATCTGGTTGCTCGAGACTGTGTGGAAGCTCTTGTGCTTTCAGAAAGACTAAATAATTGAGGGTAAGCCCATGCTATGACCTTTAAATTTTGCAGGAATTTGTATTACATACTGAAAATGTGCCCATTTCAATAAATTATGAAATCTGATTATGTTATAATGAGACTAATGCTTGTTTTCAAAGGTTTAAGCTATGGATTACAGGCTGGTTGTCTTGGTCTATACAGGTGGGTGACTTTTGATTTATGAGGCAGGGCTATTCTATATTTTCTTTTCTCATAAATTTACTGAAGCATTCCAACAAAAATCAATTTTAAATGTACAACACTGTTTTTCCTGTTTGGCTTTGTCATCATTGCAATGTCAGATTAATGGGGTGTTTTGCTAAGATCCATTACCTCTTATAAAGTGCTATCTTAAAAATTTGAAATTAAAAAAGCTAAAGGAAGATATGTGCTACTACAAATGACTTACACAGAAAGTAAAATAATGTCTTAAATAAATAGCAGTTGCTGTGGGGGGATTTAAGCACTTCAGTTTGTATTCAATCAAACCAGTTTCACACATAGTACTGTAAGACCTGTACTTATATATACTGTATATTACTTCGATGTTTGATTGTACAAAATAAAGGAAAACGCGCTGTCACTGTATTCGATTAACCTGCCAGTTATCACCACAAAAAAACTAATTCTACAGTTTTTTAGATGTTTCAATCAATCAATCTTTATTTATACAGCGCTTTTCATACAAAACTGCATCTCAAAGTGCTTTACAGATTAAAACTACCCCACATAAAACCACATTCCCATTCCTCCCCTAAAGAATTAAAAACGTGATCGCTGTTATAACCCCCTCCCTCCAAACCAACCCTCATGCACATTCACTTAAAAGCAAAAACTAAAAGGACATAGCCAGGTAGGGATACGCCATCGGAGGAGCCATCTGCACTGGCAGCGGTATATCAACAGCAGCAGCCAGGGCACCGACACAGGGCGCCCAGTGGAGGCAAGGCCAAGACCCCCACCTCCACCCAAACTCCACCTGAAGAGCACCCAGGCAGCTACAGCCGACCACCAGAGGCAGAGGGCTCCCACAGAGGAAACACTGGAAGGAAGATTAACATAACAGGTTAAAATATAAAAATAACTGGGATTAATGTGATAAGATTAAATATAAAACGTTTATCAAATTTAATCAGTTAAAACATACAGAGTAATTAAACAGACAATTATAAGTAGTAATCAGTAAAAAGCTATAAGGTGAGTCTTGAGCCTGCTCTTAAAAACATGAACGTTCTCTGAGCCTGCTCTTAAAAACATGAACGTTCTCTGCGGCTCTGAGGTCCTCTGGCAGCCTGTTCCAGAGGTGAGGGCCATAATAATGGAAACCCACCTCACCATAAGTGTGTGTCCTAACTTTTGGGGTGACAAGGAGACAGCTGTCAGAGGAGCGCAGAGACCGCGAAGGTTCATATGGTAAAAGCAGTTCTAAAAGATAAGAAGGCCCAAGACCATTAAGACACTTAAAAACCATTAAAATAACCTTAATGTCGATCCTAAAACGTGTGGGGAGCCAATGCAATGAGTTTAAAACAGGTATAATGTGCTCCCGCCTCCTGGTCTTCGTCAGGACACGTGCTGCTGAATTTTGTAGAAGTTGTAAACCTGAGATATTATTTTTGGGAAGACCAGGAAGCAGAGCATTACAGTAATCAAACCTACTGGTGATAAAAGCATCAGTGCCTCCGTATTAGCCCGAGAGAGAATGGGGCGGACTCTGGCATCATAGATGTCTTAAAAGAGTTCATAATTTTCAAAATAATTTTTGAATCTTAGGTGTTTGCGCACACAAAGAGTTGTTTAAGATTAGATAAACTGGAAGACTTCTTATCAGGCAGATTAAAGATGGATCAGCAAGATGAGGAGCAGATTTCTGCATGCCTCACATTTCTGAACCAACATAATGGAAACAACCTCTATTGGTCTTAGAAAATACAGGTTGCAACAAAAACCGGCTATGCTTTTGTTTCAGGAACAGTGCTCAGTGTTGCATTTGCCCAAAATCATCAGTACTACTTTGTGAACACAACGCTGAACTGGACGGATGCTCAGAGTGTCTGCAGACGAGACTACACTGACCTGGCCACCATAGAAAGCTTAACAGATGTTGAGGCTGTTAATAGGACCACATCAAACTACACAGGTGAGTGCCTTAAAATGAAAATTTCTTTAAAACATACAGTACATGCTGTATGCCTGATGCTCTATATATCTGTATATCCTCTATATATATCTAAACGAGTACATGTCGTTTGAAAAGGTTTGGCGTGGATTGGTCTGTTTGATGACCTTGAAAACTCCTGGAAATGGTCCCTAAATGACAGCAGCTTCTATGGCGATGGAGAATATACGTTTAAAAACTGGGACTCCGGCCAGCCCAATAATCTCAATGGATTGCAGCACTGTGTCATACTCATGAGTGGGACTTCATTTGGTGGCAAATGGGATGACCAAGAATGTAGCGACAATAAAAGATTTGTGTGCTACAATGGTAAGATCAAAAGAATCGTTTTTTGTTTTTTTATTAAATGTTGTAGAGAGACAGATGGATGTTAAAACAAAGATATTTTTATGTATATTTTGGTTGTTTCTTCCCAAACAAACATGTCAAATTAACTGAGGACCCTAAATTTCTCAGGAGTGTGTTTGCTTGCGGATCATTTTTGCTCCTGGCCACGTGAGGAACCAGGGCAGGGGTACCCAAATCCAGTCCCGGAGAGCTCCTATCCAGCAATATAGATGCATCCCCTCTCCAGCAAACCTGAATCAAATGAAGTGCTTGTTAGCAGACCTCTGCAGAGCTGAACGACTGCTGATGAGAGAATTTAACCATTTGATTTAGATGGGTTGGAGAAGAGATGCATCTAAAAGTAGCAGGATGGTAGCTTGAGATTTGGCCACCCATTGACTAGGGTGTAGTGTGTCTCACTTGTTGACTGTCCATTCAGGTCCAAATTTAACTTAGAGTAAATTGGATTTGCATACTGTGCAAAAATCTCAAGCCACAATGGATTTCTTTATATTTTTCAAGGGAAGCAAACTTTATATATAAGCATCTTTATCTTGAGCAATTGTTTTAGGTATTTTTAGGTTAGGTTTTTTAAATTTTGGTTCATTCCAAATGGTCGAAATCATCTCCTGTCATTCCATTGGTGGAATTGTTGCTTCTTAAATATTGATAACAGTGGGCCTGGCCTGAAGTAGGAAAAGGGCATTGCATCCTTCACTTCTTACATGCTTGATATTTAGTTCAATTCGGAGCTAAAATACTATTTTGTTTCTTTCAAACTGTTAAAGTTTTTATACTTTGCAAATAGCACTAAACAAATGGGAATACATTGCAGGCTTGAGCTGGCAATAAAATGCCCAAAGAGGAATTTTATATAGGCTATAAGCAGTTAAGCAATGGTGTGAAAACCTGTTAAAAAGTGGCCAAAGTCCCCAAAAAAACCCTACAAATGTATATAGGCCTACCTGTAGAAAATTTCAACAAACTTTACACTTGAGAGAATTTCTGGCAAACTTGTTTTGATGCTTCTTTATGTTTCTGTTCTATATATTACCAGGTACTGTAGGTGAGTCACCATCCTATGTTGTCATTAACATATCTTTGACCTGGCCAGCAGCTCAGGCATTCTGCAGGGAGAACTATGTTGATCTTGCCAGGTACGCATACCACCACTGAACATTAATCTATTGAGCTCTACAGTTACAGCGATCAGCCATTTTTTAAAATACTGTTTATAAAATCTGGCTGTTCACATCTTGACTGAGTACACTTTCCTCCTATTCCTGCTACCTTTTGAGTTGAGTTATTTATGCTATTTTTTATTTTGGTTTCTCTTGCAAAAGCATCATACACATATATTTTTATTGTTGTTTATTTAAGAACACTTTAAGTAAACAAATGGAGTAAAGAAACATTATGGATGTGACATTGTGTTGTGATTTTAAGCCTAAACTTCATTTCGGGAAGTTGTTGTAACTTCAAGTTAGACCCTACTATTTTTACAGTCTTTCCGGGACTGCCAAGACAGTAATGGTACCAAAAAAACTAAGTACACCCATTCTTCTTCTATATGATTTGTGAGGTAAAGTAGTGCCTAGATGCTGCTGATTATTTTTAGTGGCTGATTAAACTTTCAGCAGAGACCACCTCTTAAAAGGCAGGAGCTATGGCAGTTTGCTGCTCTGGAGCAAAGGTGTCAAGTAACGAAGTACAAATACTTCGTTACCTTACTTAAGTAGAAATTTTGGGTATTTATACTTTATTGAAGTAATTATCTATGGGCCTACTTTTTACTTCTACTCCTTACATTTTCACGAAATTATCTGTACTTTCTACTCCTTACATTTTAAAAATAGTCTCGTTATTCTTGCTTCATTAAGTCTTTTATTAAGAAGACACAAAAAGCGATCTAAAAATGCGCCAACTGGATAGAATTTCAGTGGTCTGATAATAATTTTAAACATCTACCATTCTGACACCCCGCTTGTATGTGATACATTGCATACTGTGCACACAGGGGTCCCCTTAACCGAATATTTTCCATATTAGTCCGTTTTTCTTTTTTTACAACGGTGACGGAAAATCCAAAGGCACTTGTAATTTTGACAGATTATAATTCACACCCCTGACCATTTGGTGCAGACGCGCGGACATTTTTAGGTTTGAGTTGAAGCGCGGAGTACAAATAACTGAATCAATAAATTTATAATAAGAAGATTTCCATTAAGCCATCTGAGCATCATCTCAGACCGAGAGGCTTTGGAACGTGACTGTTACTGGTGCAGCTGGTTAAAGACGCACTTCAAAGAGCGCGTGTTGTGCCAAACACCCATGCGAAAGAGTGCATGCTCCGACATTTTCTGCTGCTGAAGCGATATGAGGCTGGGTTCAGAGATTCTTTCCAACATCTGATCACTTGAATCAAAGAAATGTTCCCTGGTTTCAAAACTTTGGCTGAAGTGGAGCTTTTAGTTCCAGTCTCCAGTGCGTCAGCGCGGATTCAGCCTCTAGAACAGTGGTTCCCAACCTGAGGTTCGTAAGCCACAAGGGGGTCATTAGAGATTGCAGGGGTCTGCACAATCTTGTCTGTGCTGAGGTTGTAAGACTTTTGGTGATACTATTCTTAATTTTATATATATATATATATATATATATACTTATTAATGCTCAGTAGTCCACATATGGTTCTGTAGTGTAAATGCATTGCATTAAAATTCATACATTTTAATGGGCATATATGCAGCTGAAACAGGTAGCCTAGTGTGTCCCAAATGTTTCAAAATTAACATTTTTATATAACATTATAATAATTATGGCCTTTCTTTTGGGGGGGGGGGCTTAAGTACTTTTTTACTTTTACTTGAGTAAAAAACTTGACTTGATACTTCAACTTCTACAGAAGTCTTTTTAAACCCTAGTATCTATACTTCTACTTGAGTATTGAATGTGAATACTTTTGACACCTCTGCTCTGGAGCATTCAGACGTGTCAACACAGTGCCAAGGTGGAATGACATCAGATATTACCTTACAGATGCTACTGTTGGAACATCTTAATCTGGAAAGGGTTAAAGGGGATTTCCAAACAATTATGAGTCCTTCTTCAACAGTGAAAAAGGTCACTCACAAAAGGAAAACTTGTTAGGACAGTTTACAATCTTTCCAGGAGAGGAAGTCCTATGTTATTCACCACAAGGTCAGATTATGTACTGCTTATAGAACTTGGATATAACCCATCATTAACATCGGCATAATAAATGTTTGTGTTCATGACTGTAAAGACTGAGCAAGTATGGCTTGTTATTAAAGGGTGAACAAAATTTTTTCACCTCCCCTTAAAAAATAAAGCACTATAGCTTTGGTTAGCAACGTTTCAACTAAATGAACCACACGACTTCTGGAACAATGTCCTTTAAAGAGATTACACCAAAACAGAGATGATAAGTCACAGCACTAACTTCACAAAAAACTACCAAGTATGGTGGTGGTGGAGTGTTGATTTGTGCTTGTTTTACAGGTCATTGTCCCAATAGCACAAGGATCCCAAACATGGGTGAAAACTTACAACAAATGAGATAGTAAAGACAATAATTATAGTGTGGTAGTGGCTCAGTAAAACTCCAGACCAAATATTTATGACATGCTTTTGTGAGACCCTGAGAAAAACTGGGCTAAAACAACTACGTCAAGTTACTCCTATTAAGAGTGGTTCTAACATTTAGATGAGGTGTACTTAGTTTTTCTAATGACTGTTTCTGGCCATCTTAACAATAAAATAGGAACATGTAAAAGTATCTAGCTCTATGAGATTATGTTGTGTTTGTCTCTGCTTGACCTTGGTGTTAAAATACCTTTCCATATCACAGTGTTCGCAATCAGAGCGAGAATGACATAATCTCAAACCTGGGAAATGGATCGTTTCTGTGGATCGGTCTGTATCGGGAAAAACTCTGGTCTGACGGCAGCACCTCTTTATTTCGATACTGGGCGAATGGTCAGCCAAGCCATGGTGGTCAAGAGTGTGTGGCGGCAAAGTTTGATGACTCTGGGAAATGGCACGATGAAGACTGCTCCCTGAGTTACCCGTTCATCTGCTACAAACCAAGTAATGAATCCAATTTCAACTTTCATTTTGCTCGGGTGGTTAGAGCCAAAGATACTTTAACTTTACTTTTCATATCCTCAGTAACTGTGTTGCAAAACTAATGTTTGTGTAGTTTATATACCAGGAAATGCATCGTTTTTTAATATAAATTACAACTAAAATCCAAAAAGTGTAATGTACATTCAAATTCAGTCAGTACTTTTCTGTCAGACATCTTTCACTGCATTTTGAGCTGCAAATCAAGTTTAACTGGGAATGCAATGCTATTTAGCTCAGTTGCATTTATTTCTGTCCCTGACAAATGTCACTAAAGTCTAAATATAATCATGAGACTAAAGAATCGGGCATTTGCCAAAGTATAATATTTTGTTTATGCATAAAAGAATTAAATGTATTCCTGATGCTTAGTTAATCTTTTTTTTCTTTCTTCAGTTCCACCCAATGCAGAAAGCTTCAGAACATCAGCACAAAATGAGACCAGCATCACTTTGCAGTGGAATAAAATCAACATCAACACCAGCTTTGTTCTCCAGTTTAATGGCACAGAGACGGTCATCAGTGCACCAGTTGGAGATGGACCAGTAACTCACACAGTTTCATATCTCTCTCCTGGAGCCAAATACACTTTCACTCTCTTCTCTGTACTCGACAGCATCAGAAGCAGTGGAGTAGAACTTGCGTCGGCCACTGGTGAGATGTTTTAGTTTGTCATTGCCACACCTCCTTTGAGCATCACCTGTTGATGCTGAGGATTACATGTTCTTGAGTGTACAAAAAATAACCAGCAACATCGACATACTATCTCTGCATTAATTGTCTGACAAAGCTGGGCTCATACTGAGATATTTCTGCTGTGAACATTTTGAGTTTGCATAACGGATAAATGTCAGTTGCAGCTGAAAGAACACAGCTGGCTTTTATGGAAAAAGTATGTTAATCTTCTCCGGTCTGTCCTGTCTGACTGCTTCCGACTACCAGCACTTTTTTGAAACACAAAGTAATTTATTCATCCAGGTCATTCAGGTCATCTTCCGTTTTAATCCTGGAATCGTTCCCACCTTCAACTTGTGATAAAGTGTATCTGTTAAAAATATCAAACAGTTTTGGATTTCCTGAAACTGGAGAGGAGACAAAAGGCACATTAAAACATTTTTGTTTAAACAGTAATAGACACGAACTCCTAGTTTTAGGCTTTTCAAGATGTGCCTTGCTAAATAATATATTCATCCACTTACCATCTACACCTGCTGCTGTCTTTTTAGAAATTGCAGCACAATGTCATGATGAGTTTGGTGACTACAAATTCTGCTTGTCTGTCACTATAAAATAAACCTTTTACATAAGTTTCAAAGCTTTTGATTTTATGTTTTCGTCATTTAAAACATGAATGAAGAAACAACTCAGTTTACAGTGAAGTGACATACCTATTTGGAAAGCGTACATTTTGTAATTTTCTGTCTCAGTGCCACTAAATGCTGAAGGCTTCAGGCCATCTACACAAGATGAGACCAGCATCACTCTGCAGTGGAATAAAGTCATCAACAACCCCAGCTTTGTTCTCCAGTTTAATGCCACAGAGACGTTCATCAATGCCCCTTCTGGAGATGGACAAGTGACGTACCGAGTCTCATATCTCACTGCTGGAACTCAATATACGTTCAAACTCCTCTCTGTAGTTGAAAACATCAGAAGCAGTGGAGTACAACTTACAGCTGTCACTGGTAAGATGTTTTATTATTCTTCATCTTTATTCAGGAGGAGATCACGCTAATGGAAGTTATCTAACTCTAAAGTGTGTTTACTAAGAATGACCAACATTTGTCTGATGCAAAACAGATTACCATGATGAAGGGCTAGGCTTCATGTGGTATATCTTTGAATTTGCATGGGGGAAAAAAAATTCAGCTACAGCATCACAGAGATACCAGAAAAAAAACACACAATCTGCTGTAAAAACATGCAGGCTGTCCAGTCTGACTTTTTTCAAGGAGTTTGACTATTGCAAACACAGAGTCTGCCTGTCTCTCCTGAGTCCTCCTCTATCAACTTGTGGTTTCAGATGCACTAAGCAGTAGATATAATCATGGTGCAGAAAGTATTGTCCTCTAACCTTCCTGTTTTGACCAGTCCTTACTTATGCATGCGAAGAGCAGAGACAGAGTCACACTGCAAGTGTGTGAGAGCAGTTGCTCTCAGTTGGTGTAAGCCAGATTTCGAGAAGAAGCCAAAATGATTGTTTGAGTTTAGCATTTTATATTAGCATTTAGCATGGTTAGCATTGCTAAAACAAGTTTCTCTGTGTATTCCCCAGAATCTGAAATTACCTTAAATCTGTGATTTCTAAAAAAAAATCTGGCAAAATCATCCATTCCAGCCTGTTGATGACACAGAGGTAGAAAACTCAAAAGGATAAAACATTTGTGTTCGTTTCAGCCTTCATGTTGTTTACATTAAGTGTTACCCTCTCTAAGCCAGAGCTGCAGCATTCTGGACCAACAGTCGTGCAAGGCCAGCCTGAATGACCATATAAAGAGTTACAATAATCCATTCAGGATGTAATAATAGCATAGATCAACCGTTCAAAGACTTCTAAAGATAAAAATGATTTCATTTTAGATAAAAGCCTCAGCTTTACAAAGGATTGCTGTAGAAGGTTACTTTATGGTCGGTTTCTTTTCTTAATTACCTTTGTGAATCAGACCTTCACCCAAGCTTTGGCCTGTGTGCAGTTTGTGAACAAGATATAGATACAGTCCTTAAGTGAATCAGTTGTTTCACCTGACTTCTAGACTCTTTAATAATCAGATGATGTAATTTGACAGATAAAGAAAACATTTAACTAAGATCTTTTTTTTTCATGCTCAAATTAGCAGATGCTAATATTGAGAATGAGTTCATCGACTACAGGCTCAGCTCAATTAGCAACTCAAACACAAATAAGTTCTGAACTTAACTCACCTTAGTCGTCAGTGTTCTGTCTCCTGATAAATAACTTTTAAAGATGCAGAATATTACTTTGCTTGCTTTACAGTATATCACCCATCCCTGAAAATACATCTTATTGTTTGTCTCTGTCTTAGCGCCTGTAAATCCAAGCTACTTTGGAGTGTCATCACAAGATGAGACCAGCATCACTCTGCGGTGGAATACAATAAACATCAACACAAGCTTTGTTTTCCTGTTTAATGGCACGGAGACATTTATCAGCGCACCAAATGGAAATGGACAAATCATTCACACAATCTCATCCCTGACTGCTGCAACTAGATACATATTCACTCTTTTCTCTGTGTTTGAGAACGTTAGATCCAGGAGTGTTAGCATTGCTGCAGTGACTGGTAAGATAATGAAATACAGCCATAGTAAACCTTTAAGCTAAACAATATTTACTTCAGAGATCGCATACTATGTGCAGTCAAAGAAAGATATAGGAAATCAAGAAATCAACCTGCACTGCAATCATATTCTTGAAAAATGCTGCTTTTGTGTTTTTGTCTAAAATAGAATAAAGTGCTGATGTATGCATTTACTGTGCAATATAATGCAGTTTAACTTGTGTCTCAATTTCAGCTCCTGAAAGACCCGAAGGATTCACAATATTAGCACAAAATGAGACCAGCATCTCTCTGAGGTGGGATAGAGGAAAGAATAATGATAGCTATGTTCTCTACATTAATGGTTTGTGGACATTCATCAGTGCACCAGGTGGAGACGGACCAATAAACCACACAGTCTCATCTCTCACTTCTGGAACCAGTTACACATTCAGTCTCTTCTCTGTGTTTGAGAACGTCGGAAGCAGTGGAGTAACACTTATAGCTGACACTGGTGAGATGTTTTACTTTGTCCTAGTAATAACCTCTTATTTTAATAAAACAGTTATTGCTGTTGTTTAGCTTAAAAGATCACTGCCTGGATGAAAAAATCACTATATCATTCATATGACTTTATGGATTAAAAGGTTTATTAGACTGCTCCTGTTATACAGATATATTAAAGAATTGTTTTTTATTCACATTGATTCTACTGCATCATCCATGATGGTGGCGTCTACTGAAAGACAAGTGTATCATGTCCTTTTCTGAACATAAGTCACAAAAATTTAGCAAGGGGCGCATTTTTCTGAATGTTGCAGCAGGGGGCTTTCATGGTGAGAATCTGGAAATTAGCTAATTATCAGACTTATTTTCTTGACTATAAGGATTTCAAGTTTCTGCCCCCTACTTTTTCTTTAATTATCAATATGATCATTATTTTTTCCCTCTCTTCTTCTCTACTTCTGCCCTAGTTCCTCTAAATCCAGACAACTTTAGACCATCAACACAAGACGAGACCAGCATCACTCTGCAGTGGGATAAAATCAGCAACTTAGTCAGCTTTGTTCTCCAGTTTAATGGCACAGAGACAAATATCAATACACCAGCTGGAAATGGACCAGTCACTCACACAGTCTCATCTCTGACTGCTGGAACTACATACACATTCACTCTCTTCTCTGTTTTTGGAAACCTGAGAAGCAGTGGAGTTGGCATCACAGCAGCTACTGGTAAGAATATTTGCTTTATTAATACTATGTTAAATAGTCCTGTCAAATGTTTCTTGTGATACATAATAAATATGACAATTATTAGTATTTAAGATCATTCAAATAATTTTGTTCTTCTTTTTCCTGCTACACTTGTCTACCTACAGGGCCAAGTAAGTAAATGCAGTTCTGAAGCTTATTTAAATTTGACTTTAATCACTGATGTGTTTTTTTTATTCCAACACAGTTTCAACATGCTGTTTCTAGTTTAGATCTGTCTGTTACGTGCTTTAATGAAGGTAACTTTGGTATTTAAAAAAAACAATAACTGAGCTTATTGTTATGTTATGAAGGCTAAGTCCAGTGTTATCCCAGTTGATCCTAACAAGTCTTAATTCATACTACCTTAAAATGAATTGATTCATGTTCATAGTTCACCACCGATATATTTTGAACCAAGAAAGGTTTGTCTTGAACTACTTCTCGTTTGTTTATCATAATTAGACTGAAATAGTTTAAATATATAGGTATATAGATCATGATGTTGATCATAATTTAGCATGTGGAGAGAAAGGGTTATGGATTATGGTTATCTTGTGTCATACTGCCCTGCTGCCTTTGCTCACATAAACTTTATTTACAGTTGGAGGAGAGCGGTGTTCAAAGCTGCAGCTTTTCTGCATGCCTTTGCTGCATTTCCTGTCCATTATCAGCAACAAACACCAAGCAGCACCAAACCTCTCCGTGTAACCTGATCATTTAGAGGGTTAGAGCCTTCAGCCAGTATCCATAATTATAAAGCGAAATCGAAGGCAGCAGTCAAGTTTAAATCACTCTAAGGCCTAAATTACCAACACAGTTTCTCACAAAGCTAAGTTTGCAGCTAAAATTAGTGCAGTTTAAATCAAATCAAATTATGCCGAGATGAGCTCCATTCCCTTGATGTTCTCCACCTTTAAAAAACAGCATTATTCAGTTCAGAGCTTTCAAATATGTGTACTTCACTCTTAAACGAGTTCCTGCACAACACTGAGAAAGTGTTTTACAATTCTTTTATATATACAAAATCCCAAAATATATCTAAAAAGATAATTATTTGTATACAATGGGTTAGGTTTTATTAATGTAACCATTTCTGTGTTTCTTTTACTAGACTACATTGTTGCCTTAAAAATGGAACTGAAGTCCTATGTTGCACTGTCAGAATCAGAAATAAAGGCTTTGGTGGAAAAGGTAAGATTATTTATTTATTTAATAAATTTGATCAACATTGTTTTTCTCGTTTTTATTCCTGACGTGTCGTGTTCTTCTTTTTCCAGTTCTTCCTTAAAAATGGTTTGCTGCCACAGTTCTCCATGAAGGTTGAATCTGTCGGGTCATAAGATGAGCAGAAGACCATTTTTCCTGAAGGGAAAGAAATTAGAAAAATTATTGTCAAATTTTGAAATGTATTTATCAGTCATTATCATTCAATTTATGAATCAATAATCATCCTTAATGTAATCCTGATTGAGTCCTGTTTTCCCTTTTCATGGTAGTTTTATTCAGATCTTGTTCTCTGAAATAAAGTTTGGGTGAATTTTAGAGGTGGAAAATTTGCAGCTTCACCTCCATCTTGTTGTCCAGACCAGTACAGGTGGAATATATTTTTAAAAATACAGGAAATATTTTACAAAACAAATCAATTTCTGCTCCTGATGCGGACTTTGCCCCTCCCACCAGAGCGCAATATAAAAAAAAATTCCGACAGGGAGTGGTGACATCTAAATGGGAAGGACTTCGGCTTGACAGCCACAATGCCCAGTGTTTGCCTTTGCTCCAGTCGTGGTTATCTTTCACATTCAGGGAAAAAAAGGTAGGACAAAGACTAAAACAAAGCAAATCGCTGGAATTAAACTCTGATATGTAGCAGGAATGTCAGTTTGCTTTTGGTTGTTCCACATAGAGAGTGATGTAGTAGGATAAATTATTAAACCAGAAGCTATCTCTTCTAGATGAGAGTTAAAAGATAGTTGTAAAGCAAATTCAAAGGTTTGTAGATCGGTATGTTGTCCCAAAGGGAAAAGAGGTAGTGTGTTAAGGTTTTAGTTTTATATGTGTTGTCATGTTTGAAAGAGAACTGAAACCGAGGGTGAGATACTGAGTCATGTGGCCAGGCAGGTGGACTTTGGCCAATGAGCGTTGTTGAACTGATTCAAACTAATGATGAAATGAATCTGGCTTTAACTAACGTGTTCAGTCTCGTGGCCTCTTTTTATAAATGCATTTTTCTGGAGAAAACGTAATTTAACATAAATGCATTTATCAGACACATAACTATAAGATACACACATACAAACTAGCACTGGTTTTGACAGTTCAGATGAAACTTCATATTCAAGCATGTCCTAAATGTAAAATTATTGTTGATTTTCTGTGTTCACATTTATTTTTAAAATTTCTTTCATATTTGGAATTGGAACAGGACCAAAATTCAAATTGACATTAAATAGCAGAATATTGAGCACTGCAGGGCGCACAACCAAGGAGCTGAGAAATCTTGATTAATGTCACAGAAAATAACAGAAACATGAAATGACTAGAACTGAATGCATCAGAAAACGGGGCCAAGTTTGAAAAAACAACAACACACAGATCGTTAAAAATACAAAAAACAGAGAAGAATCCAGTATTAGATGAAACCAAACTCGATGGTATCATGACATAATATTATCACCTTTATTTAACCAGATAAAACCTATTGAGATCATGACCTCTTTTACAAGGGTGACCTGGCCAAGAGACGACAACAATATGATACTGCACATGATACAAACCCACAGAGCAGTTACATTTCAGATAGTACTAACAGTGCCAATAAAATTATATGTACATTATAAAAACAAGAAAATATTCTAAAAACTTACAAATAACATTCACTATCAAAAATGAGGGAATAACAAAAATAATATGACAATAAATATACAATTTCACATATGTAATAGATCCTAAAAATTAACTTTCTATCGCCAAAGTAAACAACTTAGGTATATAAAATCACTAATCAACCATTATTCCATATAACGTTTAGTAGTGAAGCACTGGCAATTATTTATTTGTCAGTTGACGTGATGACGCAAGATTTCCCTGAAGTGTGTCTATGGTACTATCACACACAGTTTTGGATATGACTGCACCTCGGTCCAAGTTTTTGGTGCCTGATATTGAAATGTTTTCTTCCCTACTTCTTTTCTAATGTGTGCTATGACAAATGTCAAAGTAGTTAGTGATCGTAGTTGGTAACCACTAACATGTGACTTAAATCCGGATGGATATTTCATCACTTGGTACATTTAAATCCCCTGGTTTCCTTACACGGATCCAGCTTTAAAACACAATTTTTCTCAGTTGTGTCTAAGTTTCAACCATATGACCAAACATCTCAGCCTCAGATGGTCAAATATTGAAACAACTTGATTTTGGAGAAACGATCTCACTTAAACCACACCCAGTTCAATCTCGTGCCTCAGAGTGAAAGCTTCTCCTTACATAACTTCTACTACCTCACACCCTGCAGGTGAAATCCTCTTTGTTTCCTCGCAGTACCTAAAAGGCTTCAGGTTTGCCCCGCTTACTTGAATACCCATCCTGAACTCCAGGTAAATATCATGAGAGTCTCCTCTCATTTCCCCATTGCTATTTGGCTTGGTCTGCATCAGTTAAAAAGGGAACAACTTAGGTTCTACCAAGCCTTAATTCAGCCATGAATGGAAATTGCTAGAACACCAGTGCCACTGTCCATCAAAGCTCAACCTCACCATGGATTGAAAGAAAAAAGCCCCTTTTCCACACCTGACAACTTTATGCTTCACAGAAATCAACAGCTGTCCATCTACACAAAACATATGCCCTCTAGATAAATGTTTTATTGTTAGAAAAGATTAGAATGGAGTTATTTTGCCGCAATGACATATGCACTGAAGAGTCAAGGCAGCAAAACCAAAGCTCACTGCAGCAAACTGTTTGGCAGAGTGGTGGTAGGTAGCATACTGCTATTTTAGGGGCATAGGTGCACAAATTCAATGGCATGACAGGAGAATTATGCAAAATACAAACAAATCCTTACTTCCTATTTTTAACATTCATTAGAGTTGATTTTTGCCTAATTTCACCCTGTAAGAGAAAGGATTCAAATAGAGGGGGGAAAAAATCCCTAAATCATTATGACATACATGCATACATGCCTGTATGCACAATTCTCAACAGATCCGTACAGGATTGGATTAGGCAGCTTCCACAAAGGACACAGTGGTCCCCTGTTGGAGAAAATAGATACCAGAAACCTGGTTTATACTTGCACTGGCACGCACACGTATCGACGGATACATTTTCCTTTCACTTTCTCCGTTGCCTGGGGAGTCTTGCAAAGCAATTCACCACCAGGACAACAGGGGGCGCCCTTTCTGGAGAGGTCCTGCCAGCATTGCAGTCATGACTTTGGTCTTCACTTGAACAACTTCCACCTCTTTTAACACTCAAAAAACATTTTGTGCACAAATATGATAATGAAAAACTCTATTGTAATGATGAACCCTCAAATGGTCTTATGCAAGAGGTACTTCAGTCTGCCCCATGTCTGCTGTTATATCTTCAGCACTCTGTTTTTTTGTAAATGGCAGTGCTGCTGACAACTTTAAAGGAAGTAGCGTGCTGACCAATCACAGGCTTGCGCTCTCTGTAGCTCTCGACAGACATTAAAAAATATTTGGCATGTCTCCCTCACCCTCTGCCACAGAGCGCTTGCGTTGACAGGTGATGGTGCTGTGTGTTTCCGCACCCTCGCTGACGGACAGGTATAAACTAGGCTTGAGGCTACCAACATGCCTTGTGTCATCCATCACCATGTTGTTAAAAGCATGCCGGGCACTTGTATGAGCTGTTAAGTTAACACCACGGTCCTTTTTGTTTTCTTCCCTTTCTGAGGTCATGGCTTTCCAAGGCTTTTTTCTGTCCAAGGAGCAGTTTCAGTGCAGCATCTGCCAGGATGTTTTCTTGGAGCCTGTCTCCATCCCCTGCGGACACAGCTTCTGCTTTACCTGCATCACCTCGCACTGGGATAGAAGCCTCTCCATCAACTGTCCCAAATGTTACACAGAGTACAAGGTCAGCCCGGAGCTTTGCGAAAACTCTTTCGCCAAAGAGATGTCTGAGCAGATCCGAGCGAGAAGGCAGGAGGGTGTGTCTGGGAAGACCGTCAGCTGTGACGTGTGTGTGGGAAAGCAAACGAAGGCCCTGAGGTCGTGTCTGGTGTGTCTGATCTCGTACTGCGAGAGCCACCTCGAGCCTCACCTGAGAGTTGGCACGCTGAAGACTCACAAACTGATTGAACCTGTGGCGATGCTGGAGAACAGGGTGTGTAGGAGGCACCAGGAGCTCCTGGAGCTGTTCTGTAGAAGTCACCAGAAGTTTGTTTGTGTGCAGTGCATCAAAACCGACCATCGCTGCCATGACACGGTCCCAGTGGTACGAGAGAGCCAGGACAAGAAGGTGACTGTCAAGAGTCTATCATCCTAAATTCAGAGAGACTTGACTACAGATTTGAGTACTGTTGTTTTGTTTGTTTTTTTAGGGCCAGATTAAAATGATCCAAGGGGAAGTTCAGCAGCTGATCCAGGACAAGCTGCAGAAGCTGGAGGAGATCAAACACAATCTTGAGCTAAGCAAAGTGAGTTGATCCAGGAAAAGCTTAATCTAATGTTGGGACAGACCTGAGCTATGCAAATATTATATGATCATTGCTCAATCTGTGCAATCCTCATTTTTTTCTGCCCATATTCCAAAATCATCCTGATTTTTTTGTTTTTTATTACTCACTCACAGGAAAACTCAAAAAGGGACATGGAGGAAAGCGCTCAGGTTTTCTCCGCTCTGTTTCGCAGCATTGAGAGAAGTCGAGCTGAGCTGGCGGAGGTGATCCAGAAGAAGCAGATGGCAACAGAAATAAGGGCGAGGAGGTTGATCGAGGAGCTTGAATCAGAAATCTCCGAGCTGCAGAGAAGAAGAAGGGAACTGGAGCAGCTCTTTCACCACCACGACCACCTCCATGTTGTGCAGGTCAGGAGTTTAAAAGTCAGATTAATTGTTGGTTTCTTTGAGTTTTTTTGTCTGAGTTTTTCGGGTCTTTATTGACATTTAACACAGTGAGTCACTTCTTTTTCCCCATTAGTGGGGCATCTCATACCTGCTTTGACATCTGATGATTTAAACTACAGTAATTTCTTTGCTACTAATCGTCTGTATAAAATGATTGCAGAGTTTTCCAGCTCTGCGCCCTCCTCCGTCTACAGAACATTCCTCGGACGTCCTCATTCATTCAGACCCTTGCTTGGGGGCCATAAGGAAAGCGGTGGCCGAAATTCGAGCACAGCTGCAACTACAACTGGAAAAACTTTCCTCTCGAGGTCTGTCAGAAACAACAAAAACAGCTAGTCATTATTTTCATTTGTCACTGTTGTGGTTTGAGTCAATTGAGGATGTTTTATTGGCTTCCAGAACATGAGAAGGTCCAGCAGTATGCAGGTACGTCATATCTGAATTTCAGATGTTTTAGTCTGTCTTTTTTGTTGTTTATATTTTTTAAGAAAGCTTCATTTTCTCATCTTTTAAAAAAATGGGTTGGAAGTGTTGGAAATCTGTTTTATTAGTCATGAATAATATTTGACTGTTCAGTTTATTGAAATCAATGTTTTGAGTTTTGCACATTTACTGGCAACCTTGGTAAAGATGTTTATTTAACCTCAAAATAAATTTGGTTTTGACTGCAGTAGTGAAAATCAGATCAGACTCTAACAGATGTTACTTTACACCAAGGGAGGCAATTAATTTGTGGAATGCTGTATAATGTAGACTATACAATTTTCAGACCTGTAAACATGATAGATATTGGTTTATTGGTAAAAAGATCCCCGTTAGCTGTCACCAAAGTGGGACGAGCTAGTCTTCCTGTGGTCCATACAAAATACAAGACAAAAGACAAATTTACAATACACAAAATACAAGTCGAAATCTTACAATGGTCATCTAAAAGCCATTGCAGACAGCATTATAAACATCTGAAATCAGTCAGAAAAAGTTATTACATCATGGCCATAACATTCCTCATCACATCCAACAGTGAGTGTGGTCGTTCATCCTCACAAATTTAAATAGTGCATCCTCAGATGGTAGTTGAAATATACTTTACTATTCAATTTACGTATGTACAGTGGGCAATTATTCCAAAGATTGATAGCACGATAAATAACCGTTTTATTTAAAGCATTCGATTTTGGACGTGGTAACATCATGATGGATGGATGGATGGATGGATGGATGGATGGATGGATGGATGGATGGATGGATGGATGGATGGATGGATGGATGGATGGATGGATGGATGGATGGATGGATGGATGGATGGATGGATGGATGGATGGATGGATGGATGGATGGATGGATGGATGGATAGATAGATAGATAGATAGATAGATAGATAGATAGATAGATAGATAGATAGATAGATAGATATAGATAGATAGATAGATAGATGCTCGGAAATTCTGACTTCAAAGTGGGAAAAATCAACTGGAACACCCTCCGAAGTCAGACTTCCCTCTAGGACGGGACGGGACAAGAGACTTTATTTGATCACTTTATTTTCTTTGATTTTTCTGCATTAAAATAAACTTTTTGAAAAATGTAATAACATAAGAAAAGTTTTTTATACCACCTTAACACTCTGGGATTGAAATGTAAACTATTTCAATGAGTCCCATATAAAGAGATAACATGACAAAAAAAGAACATTCCTCTGCTGTGATCTCCTTTCTACCAAGCTGATGTCCATCTGGACCCCAGGACGGCCAACCCCTGGCTCGTTCTGTCAGAAGATGGGAGACAGGTCCAGGACGGAGACGTTATGCAAAATGTGGCAGATCTTCCAGAGCGCTTTGACAAAGCTCCATGTGTCCTCGCCCTCATGGTAATAAAAGCATATGATGTTTTTGTGTTGAAAGTGTGTGATGCCTTGCTGTTTTGTCTGAGACTTTATTATTGTCTCTGCAGAGTTTCACCACAGGGAGGCGCTACTGGGAGGTGTGCGTGAGAGACAAAACGGCGTGGGACTTGGGTTTGGCTCGAGCATCTGTCAGAAGGAAAGGTGTGGTGACTCTGAGCCCAGAGGACGGGTTCTGGACCATATGTTTGAGGAAAGGAACTGAATATTGGGCCTGTGCAAGAGAGGCTGAGCTGCTGTGTCTTCCCAAGAGGCCGCAGGTCATTGGTGTCTACCTGGACTATGAAGATGGGACTGTGTCTTTTTACAACGCAGAGACTGGGTCACACATTTATTCATTTGAACAGGTTCACTTCACTGAGGCCATGTTTCCTTTTCTCAACCCGGATATGAATGAAAACGGCACCAATAGATCGCCATTGATCATCAGACCCGTTAAGAAACTGATCTTTGGCAGAGATTTGGAAGACATCACTATATGATATTTTACATGTGTATCCAATTATTAATTTTTTTATTATAACATTTATTTAACATTTTTTTAAACCAACCGTCTGCATTTATTGGCACTTCTTGTACACTTGTCTAAAAATCCGTGACAATACATAGTGTATATATTTTTCTTTTGCAATAGCATCATGTTATACTGAAAAAATAGGGGGAAAAACACCCTTTAATTTGATACTTTTTAAATAAACCTAAATTAAATAATTAAATAAAATATATTTGTTTTTAAATAAACTAAAAAGAGGACAATTATTGGCACCGTATTTAAATATTAGTTATTTATATTTTACTATAAATGCATAGTGTATCAGTAACAGCAAAATGAGATGATTAACAATGAAATGTATTACTGCTATTAATAGTTGTAGTACTATCTTTAACAAAAAATATCTTCAGGTATATATATATATATATATATATATATATATATATATATATATACTTTTTTTTAAATGCATAAAACATAAAACACTTGGAATATTACGTTGCTATAAGCAATTCTTTCATATTTCATCCTTTTTTGAGTCATGGATCTGTATGTGATATGATGGGATACAGAGGTGCATTTTAGCTACTCTTTAAAATGGGAAGGACATGAGAACATGCTTATTTACAAAATTATTTATGGCCATTGTGTTTTCATTTTCATTACTATGGCTAATGGTCCCATGGCAACAAGAAAATAGCTATTTGGGATGAGAACGTATACAAGGATGATAAAGAAGGTTAAAATGAAAGACGTCCAGAGCTTACTGTTGGTGAACTGCAGTATTTCTTCCACATATGATCACATTGCTACCCAATTATGGAATCCATACAGTCAAAAATTAACAGCAATAATTTGAGTTATTTAGCCTTTCATACGAGGAAAAAATGGGAGTCATATATGCAGTGTTATTCATTCATTTATAAATGTTTTCAAATATTTCCAAACAAAAATATTTAGTTTACAAACTACATATTTAGTAACCATTTTGGTAGCTAGATATTTAGCTTTAAGCTAAATGTTTAGCTTGCTAAATATACTGTGAAAATATCACTTTAAAAATGAACTCCCATTATTTTGTCTTGTGAATAGTTATTATTGCCGTTAATCTTTCACTGGGACTTTACAAACAGCACCCCATATTAAAAACTTGTATCTCCTTAGATACAACAGTTTTTTCCCTATCAGAGTGGTGGAAATAGCAATGAAAGATAAATATAATTTGGGTCTTTTTACACATTTCTACCATCGGATGACGCTTTATTGCTACGTTCTATTATTTATTTAAATTTATTCTGTAATTTACTGCCTACCTGTCACAGTAAGCCACATATAAGAGAGTCTGTCTTGTTATGAAATGTTTTTGGTTATGTTCTATGTGGAAATTAAGAGTGTATAGCAATAAAATGTCTTTATTATGAAACATAATTGAGTAAAGCTGAACTAAAAACATTGCAACTACCCTTTTAGATAAATAATGTGGGATGTAAAACACGTGGGATGAAGCTTGGTGTTATTTTGATATTGCAGTAACATGAAACCTGTTCCATCTGTTGCAGTACTGTTACTCCTTCTATCCCCCCTTCTTTGTCAGCAAAGGACACAAACTGAACTGACTTTACAGTACATGTTCACTTTAAACAACCTGACGCCTGCTGCAGATCAGATTAGTGCAGAAATAGGATTAGTCTCAGGGCAGATGGAGCACAGAGACACACTTTTTTCACTCTATCACATTATTTTTCACTGTTTTTTAACAATTTAATCCTGTATGTTTGGATATGTTTTAATGAACCCTTTGTAAAATTTATTTTTAGGGACTCTGATTTAGAGGAATTAGATTTGGATCGGCCAGATTTATCTGACAGGAAGCAGTGGAGGAATTATAAAGAGATGAGGGATTAAAAGTGTCATCCAGGCACTGGGCGGGGACTCACAAATCTCACAGGCCTAAAGGCTAACACAGGCAAACATGTGTTATCTCTTTAGAAGACACTCAGATGGACAACATATAAGGGTAAGACATATGAACTCAAATAGTTTTGATAGAGAGCTTCATAAATGACTAAATGTTGCTTCTTACGGGGGGTTTCTGTGTCATACATTTCTGCTCTTCAAAATATACACGGCATTGTTAAATAGATTTTCTTTGCCAGTTATTATGGCAGGTATTTAAAATATGTTTCAAGGATGGATGTGTTATATCTGGTGCCGTTTGTAAAGTTACACAATCAAAATTTAACAGCAATAATTTGAGTTATTTATCCTTTCATAACAGAAAGAAAAAAAGGAGTCAATTTTTTGAAGTCATATCTTCAGCGTGTTATTCATTTATTTATAAATGAAACAGTTTATAACTAAATATTTAATTAGCAAGCTAAACATTTAATTTACTAATTTAATAGTTACCAAGCTGAATATTTAGGTCAAACTAATATTTAGTTTATTTAGCAAGCTAAATATTAGTTAGCAAGCTATACATTTAGCTTGAAGCTAAATATCTAACTAACTAGCAAAAGCTAACTAAATATTTAGTTTGGAGCTAAATGTTTAACTTGCAAATTAAATATATAGTAAAAACTTTGACATTTATGAATGAGGTGAAAATATGACTTGTAAAAAAATCAACTCCCATTTTTTCCCCTCCTCTTATGACAGGTTAAATACCTCAAATTATGAAATAACTTTTCACTTTTGTCACATTTTCACAGATCAAACGAGCTCTGTGATTGGCTGAGCTCGAAGTCGAAAAGGCGTGATGTCACCGGTGGTGGACGAGACAGCCGGGGACCTGCCGGTGAGAGACGTGGGACTGATGAGGGGGGGGCTGATGCCCACCTACCCAGGTTTGTGTTGACTCGTTGAAACGAAACGGTGCAGAAACATTCACTTGTCTATTTTTATGCTTTTATTGCGGTGCAAGCACAAGATTTATGTAAGTAAAATTATTTAATACTTCCTTAAAAGAAATCAGCTAAAGAAGCATAAATTATATTTAGGTTGGACTTTAGTTTTATTTTAATTTACAGCACCCCGTCATACAGCAACATTGGTAAAATATGTATTAAAAGGTCTTAGGCATGTTGCACCTTCACAAATATAAAAGTGAGGAGTATACAGGGACTTAAACTGGAGCTGTTTGGTTTGGCATAAGGGATGTTGAGGTTTGATGAAACTTAGTGCATTAGATTCAGTTCATTATTCCCACTACTTAGCTGGGTGATTCTCTGATATCGGTGCACTTTGTGTCCCACAGGTTTACCACAAAGATTTTCATCCAAAGTAAATCACAAAATACATTTTAAAACAAGAAATAGAATGATCTATGTTCCTTTGAATTATTACACACAAACATATTTTTAAATGATGTTATTAAAAGTTTTATGGGTTTCTAATGAGTAGAGGTCAGCCAAATAAACATGTCCCCATTTACCAAAGTTGCTTTTTCAGTGAATGAAATATAAATGTAAACAGACAGTAACCAGAAGTTTTCTTTCTGGTACTATAATTATTTGCCTGTCTTCTTTAGCCTTAATTAAAAAAATTAGAAAAATTAAATAATTGTGTATAAATGAGCCCAATTTAATTATGTCCCCCAGTTTTGTTCAATCCCGTAACAACATGCCAATCTACCCCTTTTAAAAAATAATTGTTCAGTTAAACTTTCTCAGCACCCAAGAAGTGAGATCACTCAAGTCTTTTCCTGCTCATACAGTAAAGGGAGGTAAGTGTAAGCATACTTTCTGACCTATATTTTATTGTTTCTATCGTCAAACTGACTTTGTCAAGCTCAATCTTTCAACACAGTTACATGCAAAAATGATATTTATTATTGTTTTTGAAAAAGCTAAGGATTGTCTTGAAAAAATACATTAATTTCTTGTTTTTCTCAGTCCATACGAATGTGGACTTATGGCTACTTTTAGCTAAAATGTTCAACCCCATAACTATCAACCTCATAACATAAAACTTTTTTAAAAAGACCAAAATAACAAAAATATTCTTAATATTTTTTTTTTATTTTATGCCTAAGGTGTATAAATGTAGATTCTCAGAGGTACAAATACTCCTTCATCAGATGCCATGTTCAAAAACAATTTTGTGATGGTAGATTTTTCAGTAACCAGAGACCCCAAAGTGCAGCGAATTCAGAGAATGACCCAGCTCCCTATCTAAGGAAACCCAGCAGATTGCATCGAGTCTTTGACTTGCAGCATTCACTCCATCTGGATGAATATGCAGCGACAGTAGACAATGCATAAACCTGCATTGTCATTGACTTCATAGCAACCCTCATACCGAGGAAGCATGTAGTGACAGTGGAGAGGAAAAACTCCCCTTTAACAGGAAGAAACCCCCAGCAGAACCAGAACCTGGTACGGTACTGGAGGCCATCTGCCATGATCGACTGGGGGTTTGAGAAGAGAAATTTACTATTCTTACCATGTTATTTTTGCAGAAACACAATCCAACTATGTGCACCTCTGCTTTGTATTTAACCAGTAAAAAGGCATTGCACCAAAATGTTTTAATTGCTCTCAGTTTAATCAAAGATCAGATGTTTTGCTGGAATGTACGAATTAGAGTAGCTTTCAGTTAAGATTTTAGAAAGTTGAACCTGAAAATTAATTTGTCTGTGAATGCGCTGTGGGATTTATATTATTATTATTTTTTTTTTTTGCAAATATTATCATTTTGCTGTTTTCCCAGATACTCTACGTGATGTCAAGCCATGGAAGAAGCATCATGCCACAAAGATGAAAGGTAGACTAACTTTCAAAAACATCCTCTTGCACATTTTGGTTCAAATAATCATGATTGAGCTTTGTGCCTCCAGTGGATCCTCAGCGGCTGTTTCGATTCCCCAGAGAGCATCTGGAGGACCTGTGTCTCCGGCTGCAGGAGGAGAACAGTGTCCTCAGGCAACATACGCGGACACAGGAGCAGAGACTCCGCAGGTAACACCGGCCCGTGCGCAAAATATGGGCACACCTATTGCAGCCGATTTACCAGAGACGGGGCTCTTAGCACTGCTGGAACCCGAAGTTTCTAATTGAAATAAAATATCATGTGCTACCCTAGAATAGCTTACATTGCCTGTTCTAACCAGTTTTACCAGTTTATCACTATAATCAAGATGACAAGTGAAATTAAGATATGAAAAGTAAAGGAAAGTGAATTACGTTGGATATATTACTTGATGTATAAAATGTTGCTGACAGTATTTTTGAAGAATCATCATATTTATCAGCTTTCTCAGTACTTAAAAGTAACCCTAAATCCTCCTACCGTCCTTATTCTTTATTTTATTTTATTTTTTTACCCCAGGATGTCCACGAAGCTGATGCGTCTTCGTCAGGCCCGTCCTGGATCCGGTCCTATCAAGGAGAGGGACATGGAGGATGCGATCCAGGACTTGGAGGCCCGGGTGGCGATGATGGAGAGTCAAAAGGAGGTGCTGCAGAATAAACTCAGCATAGCCAAGCAGCACATCCTTGACCTGGGGACTCGCACGCCTTACAGATACAACAGAGGTGAGATTTATGCACATAACAAGAGCCTACGACTGCAGCTCTATCCTAAACATCTGACAACACCAATAGAGATTTGCATAAACTAGGCTTGAACGTAATTTATTTGGGCGTTATAAGATTGATCTGAAGATGTCGTTTTCCCGAGTTGAACGACGATCTCTACTGTACACAAGGTATAAGAATACATACACCTGCACTAACGCGTAGGTAAATGTCCCTTAGCAAGTTGCAGGTTATTTGCACCAACAGGCTTCTGTATTGACTCTGGCTGGATCTTCAACCATTATTCTTAAGAAGAATAATAGTAGTGGTGATGTAAACTGGTTGGATTTTTGTCATAGTGCCAACCATCTAACTGTTGCTTAGAGGTGGGGTGACTGTGGCTCAGGTGGTTGGAATTCATCCCGTAATCAGTGGGTTGCCAGTTCGAATCCCCACTCTGTCCATCTCGGCCATTGTGTCCTTGGGCAAGACACTTCACCCCGTTGCTTGCTGGTGGTGGTCAGAGGGCTCTATACAAATGCAGGCCATTTGTTCCTTCTGCTTTTTGCCAAACACCAGTGAAACTCCTAAAACAGCCGCACAGCATGACGTAACCACTGCTATGACTCACAATTGGAACAATGTTCTTGGTTTTAAAAGCCCAACTTTGACATAAACACAAAAAACTATCTTAGTCTCATTTGACCATCAAACTTTCAGCTTGTTCATTCGGCCAGCTGCAAACTTCAGCTGAGTTTCAGTTTTGGAGCAGAGGCTTCTTTTCAGCCCTTCTTCTTTGTCTTCGTTGTTGTTGTTCACCATTGTATGCATTTTATTCCCTTTTACGTTTTCAGCTAAAAACCCGGATGGGGAGGCTGGGGTCAGGAGAGCGGCACGGACTGCTCCTGCACGATACGGCCTCACATCGGAAGAAACCAGAGCAGAGATGGAAAGATTGTAGGTGGAGTTTGTCGAAAACACCTCCTTTTTCTCGCTTTAACACGTCGTGCTTCAATCCCACATGAAGTCCGTCATCACCCAGCAGGTCCAGTATGACCGACGTGGTGAGGATGACGGAACTGGAGGTGACAGCTCAGGCTCTCCGAGACACTCTGAGAGAGAGGGAGAAAGAGATGGAGGGGACAGTCAGAGAGCTGAGGAAGCAACAGGCCGACAGACACAGGTAGAGCCATGTAAATCCAGTTGCTGAATCATATTATAACTTTCCCTAAATAAAAAGCAGTTATTAATTACAAAAGTTCATTTATATCAAAGTAAAATGTATTTTAATTGCATCAGAACCACAATCAGAGAGAATGTGGATCTGATTCGTCTACAAAAGCAGCTCTCAGAGAAGAGCGCCGCCCTTAGAGTGAGCCAGGAGAAGTTTGCTGACCTACAGGAGGTGAGACCCCGTTTCTGTCTTCAGCTAATTCTGCACATCATCAAACAGCATCTCACTGACCTCCTGTATGTATTTCCCCAGGCGTACGAGAATCAGCTGGAGGAGGTGAAGGCCTCTGCATAAACAGATGAAGTCTAATGAATAATCTGGACTCTTCCTGATGAGTTTGATCTGGCGTGTTGTGTTCGCTGCAGAGTCAGAGGGCGCTGAGGGAGAGTCAGGGAGCTCTGCTGGAGAAGGTTGAGGAGCTGACTGAACAACTGAAGCAGGAGAGGCAAAAAGCTCTGACACTGGAGGGACAGCTCCCCACCATGACTCTGTCTCTGCAGACTCTGGACAAGGTAACAAATCGGCACCTGTGTGCAGTTGGATCATTTGTGATGCTGTCAGGTTGGAAATCATTCGGTTTATTTTCCTTCAGCTTCAAGAGAGGATCTTGGACCTGGAGGGAGAGAGGGATCTGATAAAAGATAACTATGATACTCTACTGAAGTGGTAGGATTTTTAAAATTTAACCTTAACTTAAAAAAGGGATTTTTACCTTTGGTTCTAGTATTTACAAAAGGCTAGGAAGGTCTTAGAGATTATGATAGTGACGTATCTGATAAAAAGTCTATTTTTTGCAAATAGTAGTAGGTGTTATTGTCGCTGCAGATCCACAAACTCCTTTATACAGAGCTTTGTAAAAGTTTTACTGTAGCATTTTTCCAAATTTTCATGTTACAACAATAATCTATATATTTTGGATTCTATACATCAACACAAAGTAATGTGGTAGGCATTTCTATTGAGAACCTTTACTGCAATATCCCTAAATAAACCCAGTGGAACCAATTACCTTAGTCTACTTGTATACAATCTAATCTCAGTCTAAAATAGATGCTCTCTGAAGGCCTGCGACATCGATGAACAAACAGCATCCTGAAGACCAAGGAATACATACAGACAGAGCTGCGAGGTAAAGGTTGAGATCAAAGCATATTTATTTCCTAGAATGGCGTAGTCAAAGTCTACATCTAAATCCCACTTAAAATCTGTGTCAAAACTTGAATATTATTGTTCACAGTTGCTCTCCTTCCGGACATGAGCAATTTTACAAAGAAGAACTGACAAAAATGTCATTTTCTAGATGCACAAAGCTGGTAAAAACATACAGTAGTCCCCCAAATGTGGAATGCCAAAATACTCCAAATTAAATAAACAAATAAAACATCATGAAATAAAATCTACATTAATAAATATTAGACAATTGTATAATGTGACAACGAAATTGTCAAAAAACACCCTTATGAAATAAAAGCTGACTTTGTGAACATGACGTATTGGAATGAAAACTAATGGACCTGAATTATAATGGCTGAAATTGAATCTCTATTTTATATATATATATCTGTGTGTGTGTGTGTGTGTGTGTATATATATATACATATATATATATATATATATATATATATATATATATATATATATATACATATTTATTTTTTTACAGTGAAATAAGGTTTTTAAACAAATTTTTAAAGGAGATTGAAAAATATTTCTCACTAATGAGCTTAGATTTTTATATGCATGTAAATATTTATTTCATAATGTTTTATTTATTGATAGATTTTAATTTTGAGCATTTTGGCGTTCCATACCTGAATAGCTAAAATTCACAAACTCTTGAGACCCCCTTTTAAAACTCTTATAACTGCCTATTTTATTAATTCAATCAATAAATATACCTTAATATGCATTACTGCGCACAGTCTTCCTTATTTTCGCTATTGGGGGTACAGCCAATCAGCACTAAGCAAAATGAATCGCGCTACTGGATTGGATGCTTCGCAATCGCCAGCCAATAGCGTGTCAAATAGCATTGTGATGAAGTATTTCAACTTTCCAAGCTGTTTTCTTTCAAATGTTTTAGGTAAACTCTACAAATTATCCGTGAATAGACAGATTTTCAACAAATAATTTGGAGTTAACGTTCCACAGAAAAATCCACAAACAGACGGGGGTCCACTGTAGCCCCAAATTATTTACAGCTCCATCAAAAGACAGAATACAAATGCTTGACATACTTTTCAGAAATGTATTTGAGAAAAAAATATAATCATAATTTGCTTCTACTTCACAATTATCTCTATTTCCAAACATACATTCAAATTTTAGGTTGTAACGTGAGACAGGGCATACATTTCAAGGGGTATGAATACTTTTGAAAGGCCCTGCAAACTTTGGGTAAAGGGTTTTATTTTCATAGACGTTAAATAGCAAGTGATGTCTGAAAAGATGGACTTTCTTTGTGAATATTCATTTCTGTCAGCATGTAACATCAAAACATTGTTAATTTGGTAATTTTCTGTTTGTCAGCACTTTGTCGGCCCAGAAGCCTCCTGATCCCCAAGCTGAAACACACAGAGAGGTGGAGCAGACGAAGGAAAAGTTGGAGAACATCTTCAGACCAGATCTCCATCAAAGACTGGAGGAGATGCTGCAAGAAGAGAGGGAGGAGAGGAGCAAGCTGGAGCTGGAAAAGGAGAAACTCAGACATGAGAAGGAGATGCTGGAGGAGCAGAGGGAGCGGGAGGAAGGTTAGACTCAGGCTAGTTTCTTTTTCAATTAAAGGTCTCATTCACTCTGTTTTTCAATAAATTTGCTGTGGTCTCTGGTTAGAATGAATCCCTTGTGAGTCGTTTTCTGTGGAAAAAAATTCTCTCTCGCTCCTGTTTCAGTAGGTTGCAGTTTGTTGGAGGAGGGAGTGGGGGGAAACGTCAGGATTACGAATCTAACTTAATAATATTCATGATATCCAAACGTCTCGCCTTTGATTGGCTAAAGGCAATGCAACTCTTATGCTGCCTTCAAACCAATTACTAGCTTAACTTACTTCACTGGTGGTGTTGCAAGACACATTACAACCGTTTCTTCCTCACCTCTTCTTTCTTGGGTAAAAAAAGCAACGCTGATGTCTACATCCACAAATAACACAAGCCCGACCGTGTTCCGCCATGTTGTGGAGTTAGCTTCTACTAGCAGAGATGCGTTCTCCTCTCTCTGGCCCGCACCTTCCCGTGGGCGGTCGCAAGCCAATGTGCGTGGCCAGGATACACTTCTGCGTAGGTAACACGGCTTTTTCTGACTCGCTCGTTTTTGCAGTATTTTTCCTTTCTGTGGCTCCTGCAGGCAACGGTGGTAGAACAACAGTATCACATGCAGCATACATGTGAAGAGTGAAGGATAGTGGTTCAAAAAGAGGGAGTTTTAAACGGTTTCTCAATGAGTGAGACCTTTAAATAAAACCATAAGATTAATGGAGCAAAATGAAAACTCAACTTTTAATTACATTTAGAGCTGTCCGTGCTGATGAGAGAGAAGGAAGAGCAACTGGAGCAAGAGGTTGACCAGTACAAAGAAAAGGTCTCTGCTCTGCAGGACAGGCTGGACTCCATCACTAAGGTCAGAAATGAACAGACACTCCACTAATCTCTTCTTTTCTCTGAGTCGTCCTCCCATAGCTCAAAGTGTCACACATTTCCTCTCCAATCCAGGGATTTGACATGAGCTTCGAGGATCTCAGCGAAACTCTTTTGCAGATCAAGGTTTGTATCACTTTCTCCAGACAAGTTATGAAATACTGCTCTAAAAATCTCATAACATGTTTCCTTTCCATTTGCAGGCCTTCAGGATGCAGCAGGAGAGCAGGGAGGGTCTGGGCTTCCTTGTCTCCGATGGTGTGGGGGGGGGCTCGTCTCGTGAGCTGGTCAACATCCAGGCGTCCCATGCAGAGACGGTGCTTGAGCTGCAGAAAACCAGAAACCTGTTGCTGCTAGAGCACAAGATCGTCAAAGACCTCCAGGTACGTGCAGACTATTAAGTGTACACAAAATTTACAAAGCACAAAAGAATTAATAAGTATATTTCCTCTCCAAGGAAGAGTTAAACATGATCAACCAGAAGGTGGAGAGAGAGAGGGAGGAGAGCAGGAGGAGGGTGGCAGAGAAAGACAAACTTCTTTCAAAAAGAGCTCTGCAGATCAACACGTTACAAGGTAGGAACAGCGTTCAGATCTGAATTCAAAACACTTTAACTGCTGATTACCCCATTCTCAACGCCATTAATGGCCTGCATCTAGATAAATAATTTATAGTGAAGCTGTGTTAATGTCCTGATGAGGGCCTTTTGGGCAGTGTATGACTTGTCTGCAAAAGGATCGGTTTTCTGAGCCTTTCCAAAGGTACATGGATTAAAACAATCCAAAGGTTAATGAGGGCTGATGACGTTGTGGGGTAAAAGAAGCAAGAAAACCTGGATCCAAAGAGTAGAGATTAGTACAGATGCAAACTCTAAAAAGGGTTCCCACTAAAATTCATTGATATCGTAAGTGGAGTACAATAAAACAAGCTGTTGAAACAATACAACGCTGAACTAGCTCACTAAGAATTAAAAAAGTTAGAATAAAAAGTTAAGTTTGAGATTCATTTATCACGACTTTGTTTAGCCCAAATCTATAAGCAACACATTTGAAATATTTATGTTTTATTTGAACGATTCACCCTCATTCACTCTAGAGCCTGGTGCATTTCAGAGAAGCTCCAGGCTTCTTTCAGCTTTTTATGAGAAAAAAATTCTTAGCAAGGATGAGAAAAGATTCATTCTGCAGTTCAAGAGTAGTCTTTAATCCAGCTTGTTGACCAAAAAAGGAGAAAAGCACATACAATAATAGCCTTTCATAAGATGACCTGCTCCCCAAAGCCTGAACTTCTTCTATATAGTATTTGGTAATCAAAGATGATCTTCTTCAGCAACCCCTCCTTAGGATCAGTATCTTGGTCCAGCAAAACCGCATCACGCCACCCCGATAGTAGAGGGTAGCACAGGCTCACTGGGTCAGAGTGTCCCGCAGATATCCAGTTGTTCTGACGTCCGTCAACCGAAGACCTAACACACATCTCTCAACAGGAAAAGCAAGAATTTATCCTTTCCCTTTAGTAAGACAAACGTTAGGTTTTAAAGGAGGGGTGGGATGTAAAATCCACTTTTAAAGCTTTTCATCACATTCTTATGCCATTCCCTCCTTAAAAACATGCCTAAAGTGTTTCTTAGGTTTATGTATGTTTGAGTAATATCTATAAACTCTTGCGGCCGCCATGTTGAGCACAGGGTCCTCCTAGGAACGCCCTAACCTCCCAGCAATGCCCCTAAATTTTGATTACCGCCCACGTCTCTCCACAGCCCTCCCTCCCCCGCTCCCAGAGCACTAAAGCAGAGCGTCGTCAGCAGCAATCAGGTAGCACCTGTGGAAAGGAGTAGCTCTTGAACGGGCCGCTGAACGCACTCCGGTTCATTCAATATTTCACTTTCAGGGTCAGAGACGGGATCAAATGCATATGCTTGTACCATGCCCTGCGTGGCCATAGTAAACCGAAAGATATGCCTGTCTTCCAAAAGTCCGGCGCACCGATGCTACAGTACTGTAATGCTTCGTCCTATTGCGACTGGAGAATGTTGTAATGACGTTGACAGCAGCGTGTTGAAGGGGACATGTCCGAGACTCTTAAAGAGACATGCAGCTAATTTCAAGGCATTCCGTGCAGATATGCTGTGAGAGCAAAATTTCAAATAGGTAGTATAAATCATTTATTGAACTTACAGATCTATTTCAGGTAAAATTATTGATGTACTGGACCTCAGAATTGCTCTTTCTGCATAAGAAGAATGTGCCACCCTCCCTTTAAAAGATGTTCTCACACCTGCTAACAGTTTCGACTGTACACTTCAGTCTTCATCAGAGCGTCATCCGACTTGCTGCTGCCATGTCATTTATCAGCTGGCCGGTGTGGGAACGCTGTCAAACCGCGCCCCCACACCGCCGCTGGAGGATGGACGTTTGTCTTACTAAAAGAAAAAGATTGATTATTATATCACGAAAACATAATGAACTTAATCAATATATAGGAAAAGCAACATACAGTCACTGATGCATTCACAAAGAGATTGTCCTTCTGACCTAATTAAGAAAATTATTTCCATAACACAGTAGAACAGAGCAACACAGCAATTTGGCAAAAAAGCAAAAAAATTAAAAAAACCGTCTACATCTCTAGTCCCGCTAGATTCACCCTGTGACATCAGCACCCATATATAGTAGGGGTGGGTCTTTTAAACATCTGATTAACAGTCTAGCTAACAATTATCCAAACAAATACTCAATTTCAGCCAAACTCATCAAAAGTTTGGAAATATGTTTGCTTCAATTATTAATTTTACGATTTCAAAATGTTTTCTGGTTCGATTCGAATCTAAAGCCCAGTTGAAAGAGTTGGCCTACAGCCCCAGGAACTACCAACGGACCATACCGATACAGTACACCTGGCCGGCTGGAGATCAGGAGGTGGTTCAGCCCATAGAGGACGATCTCTGTTTCTCTCAGCTTAAATCCGGGGAGTCACTGTTAGAGATTCACCTTAAGGTAAAATCCTACAGTATCCTCTTGAGCATTTTCTCTAAAACATGATTCACCGACGTTTGTTTTTTGTACCAGCAGGCGGCCACCTTCACCCCAGCGGGGCTCCGGATCATGAGCCGCCTCCATCCAGGGGCAGGCCACCATGAGGACATTGTGACTTTCTGTACCTACACCCTGTTGGACTTTGAGATGCACTCCACACCTCTGGTGTCAGGGAGCCAGCCAAACTACGGCTTCACGTCCCGCTACGCACTGACAGTCCGGGATCTGGGTTGGTTGGGAGGTCAGGGGTCAAGAGTCCAGCTGGAGCTCCACCAGGCGCTGGGAGGGGTCCAGTTTGTCACCCATGGCAGTGGCAACATGTCACTCATGGGCGCCATGGAGAGGAGAGGAGAACGAATCTCCGGCAGTGTCAGTATCACAGGTGAGTGACAGTATAGTGCGGTCATTTGCATTTCCCATTTTCGTTCCTCTTCTTACAAATAGGGCGGCTGTAGTTCAGTGGTAGAGTTGTCAGCCTGCAACCCAGAAATCATGGGTTCGATTCCAGCTTCCACCTGCTACCTGTTGTTGGGTCCTTGGGCAAGACACTTCACCTACCCGCCTACTGGTATTGGCCGATGGCGCAATATGGCAGCATCGCTTCACAGGGCAGCTGTGGCTATAATCATAGCTTGCTTCCACCAGTGTGTGAATGTGAGAGTGAATGAATAATGGAGTTGTAAAGTGCTTTGAGGGTTTCGAAAAAAGCACTAAATAAATGCAAGCCATTATTATTAAATAAACCTGTTCTCTCAGGAAACGAAGGTGAAGTAATCGGTGTTGTGGATTTCTGGGTGCGCCTCTTCGCTCCCGCTGAACCCATCGGCACAGTGGCAGAGATTGGAGCTGAAAGGAGGACAGTGACACAGAGAGGTCCGGTTCAGATACCACTTGGTTGGCAAGACAGCGGTCAAGAGGTAAAATCAAGCCCATCCATCAATCATCTTCTCAGCCTAAGCAGAGGAGTCTTCCCTCTCTCCAGCCACTTGGGCCAGCTCCTCTGGTAGAATCCCAAGGCCAGCTGGGAAACTGGGAAGCTGCCCTCTACCATTAGACAGGCTTCATTGCCCTCAGTTTTTAAAACTCTCCTTAAGACCCACTTATTTTCATTGGCATTTAATACTGATTGATTTGATCACTCATGTTGTGTGAGTGCTGTTTGTTGTCTTGATGTTCACAGCACTTTGGTTGATATTGTTGTGTATTAAGTTCTTCATAAATACAGTGGATTGGATTGGATAGTCTCTCCAGCGTGGTCCCGGGTCTTCCTGTGGGTCTCCTACCCATTGAGACATGTCCGGAACACCTCACCAGGAAAGCGTCCTAACCAGATGCCCGAGCCCCCTCAACTGGCTCCTCTCAATGTGGAGGAGCAGCGGCTCTACTCTGAGCTCCTCACGGATGACCGAGCTTCTCCCCCCCATCTCGAAAATCAAGCATCCGCCATAATTTTTCAACAAGCCACTTTTCATTACAGAATTGTTTCCATCCAGGCACTCTAGGTTGTTTTAATGCTAAACAGCATGTTTAAGGTCCCTTCACAGCCTCTCAGTCGGATTTAAATCAGGACCTTGACTAGGCCAGTCCATAGTTTGTTCTGGTTTCTTTGTTTTGTTTTTAACCATTCAAAGGTGGACTTGCTGGTGTACTTGCTTTATTATTTCATTATTGCATCATGTACACTGACCTTGAAGGGGTTTTAGAACCACATTTTTGACAGTCGGGAACTGTTCTTTGAGCCTCTACATAGCATATGAAACCTTGTTGGGGCTGAAAATGGCCCAGGAGCCCTGATAAATGGCCAAATACAACCCCACAATAAAGCCCTACAATGGAAAGACTGGTTTCCCCCGGCCACTCATGAATATTAAATGTGCTGCATGCTGATTGGCCGGTTTACCCCTATGGCTATATAATGATAGGATTAATAGTTCTATAAGCAACAGTTTAATACTGCTGACGTTAAAGTGTGTGGGGACATGTCAGTCTACCGGTGTGTGTCTGCGCCCTATGATATGTATCGGAGTTTTGCCCAGACTGACCCGTTTCTGCGCAACAATTACAAAATGACAAATTTGCATTGGACAGCTGGTCGGAGACGGCACAGACTTTTTGGTATGGTACATTTGACACCCCAAATCTCTCTTAAATAACAACATGGTAAATCTAGTTTTGAATTCTAGGACCCCTTTAAGCCAAGTGAGGACCGCGGTGCTTTTAGATGTTGTTTTCTGACTTCCTGGTTGAGTCATTGAAGACCTCATGGTATAATCCTAGTTTGCTTGTCGCTTCTTTGAAGCTTCACCACTGTTCCATGTATTGACCATTAGTGGATCTTACTAGAATCTCAAAGCCTTATAAATAGCTTTGTGACCTTTTCCAGACTCATCATTGGTTCTTGACTGAACCAGGTTCTTTTTAAATGATTTCTTGATTTCACATGACTGGGAGTTATCCTGCTAGGTTGTGGTTAGTGATATGACGCAAAAGATAAATTTAGTTATTCATAGTTAATTTGTAACTAAAAAGTTAGGTGTTTACTTTTCCACATAGGCCCGGAAACTCAATTTTGTCGTATTACTTAACTTATGTTTGTCTGACATAAACATTTCTTTGATAATCTGCAACATTAAGTGTTTGAGTCAGAATTTTTAGGCTTTCTGGACCTGAACCCTGATGTTTGCCCTTTGATGTCATTCATGGCAGGACTTACACGACTATGGTGGTGGGATTCCCAATGAACTGGTGGTGATGCTTGAGCGCTGCGTGGGTCTTAACGCTCGCTGGCCGGGACTCCTTCCGGACAACTACCTGACATACCGGTTGTACGATCTGCCACCTCACGTCTCTCAAACGGTTCAGTGCTCCGTTGATCCAGTGTTTAACGACGTCACCAGCTTCCCTCTGGCAGTAACAATGGATGTACTGCACTACCTCAGGTATGCTGGTTCCCAAAAAATTAAGTAAAATGGTTCAGTTTTTGTATGGGTATAACGATACATGTATTCAAATTCGTATTTTTCGGTACGGCCCTGTCAGTTCGGTACGCAGGAGTACCGAACAAATACAGCTGTTTTCTACCTGAACACATGCAGAATGTTCATGTGCAGGACTCATGCCTTTTCGACATGTAGCCGGTATCTCACAATACGAAGATATTTTTCTACTGTTTGGCCTGTCATCCACACCAAAACGCAGATTTAGGGCACCAAAAACGAATCTTTCTTAAAACTCCAGCCAAAGTGAAGATTTGCGTTTTCTCCGGTTTAAGCGTTTGCGTGTGGACAGAAATAGCTGCCGTTTTAGGCTTCGCAGCGTCACTTTTTTGCTTGTTTTGCTTGCTGCTGTATGTAGAATTTAGAAAAGAGAAAGTTAGTCTGAGTGGATAGAATTTCTGGGAACTACCGCCCCCTACAGGGTTGGCATGTCTATGAATGTGATTAACAACACACTTATGCAGTTAGGTGTGGACGGAGTGTTTTTTTTAAACGAGGTGGTGAGAATATCCGTTTTTTAAAACCCGGCTACATGTGTACATGGCCTCAGAGCGCAGTGCAACGTTCCGCAGCGCAACTTTAAAAAGTGACACCAAAACAAATCAGAAAGGACTCCCAGCTATCACTATACTCTACTATTTGGGAACATTAATGGTTTCTCGTGCAGCTACAGTAGAAGAGGAAAGATGGACCAAACCAGAACTTTGTTAGCGAACGCATCTTTCAACAGCAATAAGGTCCATAACACGCTATGCACTGAACTGAATAGCCTATTTTACAGTTGACGTCACAATTTAGCCGAACAAGTGCTGCTGGGTGCTAATGCTAGACAAACAAACCGCATTTATCAATTGAAAAAACCAAGAGTGCTTGAATGTCGATGTTAAGGCAGAAATTACATGTAAAATTTAAATGCATCTCACAGGTGATCAAATATAAAATGGAGGAGGTTGTTTTGATTGAGAAAGACATACCAGGGGCTATTTTTGATGGCGACTCTGCTAATCTGGGTATCTAGAGTCCGATTTAAACAATCCCCAACAGCAGAGCTTAGTTTGTTCCCGTTTAAACATCTTTAGGAGACGAAACTACAACTTTGTGACGATCGGAGTGACTCATACCCAAAGGCACCCATACAAAATGTGCAGTTGTTTCTCTAGGGCTACCTCCCAGAATGCATTGCAACATTACTTTAGGATCTATTTTTAGATACTTTGAAAGGCGCTATTACTCACCTAAACCATGTCAAGCTGAATGTAAATGTCACTGATACTAGAGAAAAAAAACTGCTGAAGTCCACAGCTACCAGTAGCATCTAATCAGCCCAAACTCCTTATTTTGGATAAAATACAAGTCGGTGGAAGCCCTGTTGATGAAAAGGTATTTTCCCAACAGCTGCCCATGCTGCATTCAAGTACAGCTCGAAGACTAGGGTGTCAAAATATCAAAACAACTAAGTGATTTATTGGTTCTATTGATTTTTTTCTCAAATATGGGCAAATTATTATTTAACCAGTTATAAACATTAACACTAACTGTTTCCAAGTGGTGATATTGTTTTTCTACTCTGGCTGTTTCTGCTTGTACTATTTTATTTATTTTTTTAAATCCAATCAAATCTCCAGTCAGTTATATACTTTCAACTCTTTTAAGCTATAGAACATAACACAATCAAATACATTTTAGGAATTGAAAGGAAGGAATTCAGGAGAAAAAAAGTTTGTTTAATGCTGATCAATGTAAAAAAAAAGCACATTTGTATTTATTTTTCTTACATTGTATCGAAAACATTCCAAACTGTGACTTTAAGACCCCAAATATGTAACAAACTGCGATTTTTGTGTACCGATACTCAAAGGTGTCAAGTAACGAAGTACAAATACTTCGTTACCTTACTTAAGTAGAAATTTTGGGTATTTATACTTTACTGAAGTACTTATCTATGGGCCTACTTTTTACTTCTACTCCTTAAATTTTCACGCAATTATCTGTACTTTCTACTCCTTACATTTTAAAAATAGCCTCGTTACTCCTGTTTCATTAAGTCTTTTATTAAGAAGACAGAAAAAATGCGCCAACTGGATAGAATTTGACAGTTGTTTGATCATAATCTACCATTCTGACACCCCGCTTGTATGCGATCCATTGCATACTGTGCACACAGGGGTCCTGTTAACTGAATATTTCCCATATTACTCCATTTTTGTTTTTTTTTTACGACGGTGACGGAAAATCCGAAGGCCACTTGTCATTTTGACAGATTATAATTCACACCCCTGACCATTTGGTGCAGACGCGCGGCCATTTTTAGGTTGGAGTTGAAGCGCGGATTACAAGTAACTGAATCAATAAATTAATAAGAAGATTCCCATGAAGTCATCTGAGCGTCATCATCTCAGACCGGGAGGCTTTGGAACGTGACTGATACTGGTGCAGCTGGTTAAAGACGCACTTCAAAGAGCGCGTGTTGTGCCAAACACCCGAGCGAAAGAGTGCATGCTCCGACATTTTCTGCTGCTGAGGCGATATGAAGCTGGGTTCAGAGAGTCTTTCTGACATCTGATCACTTGAATCAGAGAAATGTTCCCTGATTTCAAAACTTTGGCTGAAGTGGAGCTTTTAGTTCCAGTCTCCAGTGCGTCAGCGCTGATTCAGCCTCTAGAACAGTGGTTCCTAACCTGAGGTTCGTAAGCCACAAGGGGGTCCCTAGAGATTGCAGGGGTGTGCACAATCTTGTCTGTGCTGAGGTTGTAAGACTTTTGGTGATACTATTCTTAATTTATATATATTAACTCAGCAAAAAAAAGAAACGTCCCTTTTTCAGGACCGTGTATTTCAACAATAATGTTGTAAAAATCCAAATAACTTTACAGATCTTCATTGTAAAGGGTTTAAACATTGTTCAATTAACCATAATCAATTAATTAACATGCACCTGTGGAATGGTCGTTAAGACCTTAACAGCTTACAGAAAGTAGGCATTTAAGGTCACAGTTCTAAAAACGCAGGACACTAAAGAGACTTGTCTACCGACTGTGAAAAACATCCAAAGAAAGATGCCCAGGGTCCCTGCTCATCTGCGTGAACGTGCATTAGGCATGCTGCAGGGAGGCATGAGGACTTCTGATGTGGCTAGGGCAATAAATCGCCATATCCGCACTGTGAGACGCCTAAGACAGGAAGGACAGCTGATCATCCTCGCAGTGGAAGACCACGTGTAACAACACCTGCACAGGATCGGTACATCCGAATATCACACCTGCGTGACAGGTACAGGATGGCCACAACAACTGCCCGAGTCACACCAGGAACACACAATCCCTCCATCAATGCTCAGACAGTCCGCAATAGGCTGAGAGAGGCTGGACTGAGGGCTTGTACGCCTGTTGTAAGGCAGGTCCGTACCAGACATCACCAGCAACAACGCCGCCTATGGGCATAAACCCACCTTCACTGGACCAGACAGGAGTGACAAAAAGTGCTCTTCACTGATGAGTCACGGTTTTGTCTCACCAGGGGTGATGGATGGATTCGTGTTTATCGTCGAAGGAATGAGCGTTACACCAAGGCCTGTACCCTGGAGCGGGATCGATTTGGAGGTGGGGGGTCCGTCATGGTCTGGGGCGGTATATCACATCACCATCGGACTGAGCTTGTTGTCATTGCAGGCAATCTCAATGCCTTGCTGTACAGGGAAGACATCCTCCTCCCTCATGTGGTACCCTTTATGCATGCTCATCCGGACATGATCCTCCAGCAGGACAATGCCACCAGCCATACTGCTCGTTCTGTGCGTGAGTTTCTGCATGACAGCAATGTCAGTGTTCTGCCATGGCCAGCGAAGAGCCCGGATCTCAATCCCATTGAGCACGTCTGGGACCTGTTGGATCGCAGGGTGTGGGCTAGGGCCATTCCCCCCAGAAATGTCCAGGAACTTGCAAGTGCCTTGGTGGAAGAGTGGAGTAACATCTCACAGCAAGAACTGACAAATCTGGTCCAGTCCATTAGGAGGAGATGCACTGCAGTACTTCAAGCAGCTGGTGGCCACACCAGATACTGACTGGTACTTTTGATTTTGAGCCTCCCTTCATTCAAGGACACATTATTCTATTTCTGTTAATCACATGTCTGTGAAACATTTTTAGTCTATGTCTTATGGTGTTGACTCTTTTAGTGTTCATACAAATATTTACACACATTAAGTTTACTGAAAGTAAAAACAGTTGAAAGTCAGAGGACGTTTCTTTTTTTGCTGAGTTTATATACACACACACACAAACCACTTCACAGTCTAGCCAGGACAAAGCAGACATATGTTGCTGAGTTCAACATGCCGGTGGTACAGACTCAGGCAAATGCAGCATTACAATATTTATAGGCTTTTCATCATATCTTCCACTCCATGAAACAAGTATTAATGCTCAGTCGTCCACATATGGTACTTTAATGTAATTGCAATGCACTAAAATGAATACATTTTAATGGACATATATATGCAGCTGGAACAGTTAGCCTAGTGTATCCGAAATGTTTCAATATTAACATTTTTACATAACATATGAAACTATGGCCTTTCTTTTTGGGGGGGAGGTGTGGCTTAAGATTTATTCTTTATGACATTACTTTTACTTTTATACTTTAAGTAGTTTTGAATCCAGTACTTTTTTACTTTTACTTGAGTAAAAAACTTGACTTCATACTTCAACTTCTACAGAAGTCTTTTTAAACCCTAGTATATACTTCTACTTGAGTATTGAATGTGAATACTTTTGACACCTCTGACGATACTCCCTTAGTTCTTTCAGATAATAGCCAGTTTGCTTTTTCCAGGTCCAGCAGTCTGTGGGTGTATCTGTTTGATGACAGCAATGAGCAGATACCGCCAGCTTACCTGGCCAAGACGCCGATCCCACTGAGAGCTCTGGCGACAGGAAGAGAGATCAGAGGTGAGGCTGTGAGGAAAACAAAACAACTTAAAGGAGAATAATAACTGAGAGCTGACATATATTTTCCCATCTGCCTTGCCAGGGGATTATGTTCTAAGAGATCCCGCTGGTGGACCTCGGGGAATGGTCAGAGTCATGCTGAAGTGGAAGTACCCATTTCAGCCGCCGGTGGATGGTCTCCAGGGTAGATGGGGGAGGGAGATGGGCGAGCTCGACAGGACGATGAAAAGCACCCAGAGGGAAAAGAGGAGAAGCGATGAAGTATCACAGAGGCCTTCGGCCAAGCAGAGAGTGAAGGTGATGTAATTTCTCTCTGTCAGGTCAAAGCATCCCCATATGTTGCTATGAAGAGCTGAACTTGATTCTGTACCTTAAAAGACTCAGGATCTCAAACCCACAGAAACTAAAGCTGTGCAGAAAGAGACAAAAGCTTGGGTGAGAAATTCAGCTGATTTACAGACCTGGTAAAAAGAAAGTACAGAATGTTTCTTGTAATGGTTTTAGGTATGATTGACTAAAGATTGAATAATCTTTAGTCAATGCCACTTTTGGAATCAAAAGTGGCATGTCTCATTAGGCATTTCATGTCTGACTTCATCCGACTCTATCACTGTTAGCAGATATTCCTTTCTGTTTAGCTCTCTTAAGGTCCCACCACATCATTTCAGTCAATTTGACATCTGGACTCCCATTTGGTCATTGCAATACCTTGATTCTTTGGATATTCAGTCATTCTGTTGAAGATCCGCAGTTGTGTTTGGAATCGTTGTTGTGCTGATCATCCAGTTAGGGCAAAGCTTCAACTGTCAGACTGGTGTTCTCACATTTGACTCTAGAAAATGGCTGACTCCGTGATTGCGAGGAAAACAAGCCCAAATCATGACTCCTCCACCCATATGCCGGACTGATGGTTGGAGGGGTTAGGGCTTATATGCTGTGTTTGATGATGATACACACCACCATGTTTGGAGAAAACCAAACATCTTTTCTTTAGTCTCATCTTTGCAAAAGACATTCCTTCAGGAATCTTGTGATTCATTCAGATCACTTTGCAAATATAAGTCGTGTTGCCATATTCTTTTCGAAGAAGAAGCTAATCTCCTGGACACCCTTCCAAACAGCCTAAATGTCTTGTCATGAACTTGACCCGTGGAATCTGAGATGGAGCTGTTGGGTTTTTGCTCTGAACATTACACAATCTGTCCTTGGGTCAAAGTTGCTGGAATCTCCACTCAAAGAAAGATTGGCAACTGTCTACAAATGGTTTCCACTTGTGAAAACATGGTGGTGGAGTTTAAATAGTTTGGTAATGGCTCTACAACACTTCCCAGACTGACGGCAGACAACATTGCATCTTTAACTTTATTGTTGACTTATTTCCACCTTGGCATTGTGTCAACCCACCCCTTAACTTTCCAGACCAGAAATCATTCAAAACTCCTTCTTTTATAGAGGTTAAATCTACTGACGATTAGTTAATCAAGGGCATTTGATTACCAGTACATTGCTTCAACTTTTCCCTCCTAAATTTCATGGAAGCAACCAGGATGTACTTATTTTCTGACTCAGCTCTGCCATTTTGGCTTCGTTTTTAACAAGTCAATATGTCAGTTATCTGTCGTGTCTGTTTCTGCAAACTGGAGGTTAAAGTAAAACATAATCTAAAGTGTAGTAAAAGAGTAATCTATTCTTGGTTTTGTTTTAAAAAATTACTTGTTTTACCTTGGATGCATGTATCCATATGTAACATATTTTTCTACTTACAGCCTCCGCCTCCACCTGTCAAACAGAAAAGTTCACAGGATCTGCGACCAGAGCGAATCATTTCTGTGAAACCACCATCAGCAGACCGGAAGAGATCCACCAAGAGGTCCTCTGAAGTGAAAACACCTCACTTAACCCCCGAACCAAGACTGAAAATGCCGTCCTACAAGTAAGAGGCACATTTATTATGCAAAACCACTTTCATCGATTCTACAGACTCCTGTAGGTTTTGAATAGACTCAACTAACTGCTACAAAATGTAAACAGGTCTGTATGAATCCAAATTAGTTTGAAATAAAAACATTAAATGTTGCTGCCCTATCTGTGCTACATTATTATTTTATTTACATATATTGAGATAAAACTCCAAAAGATCATGAAACTTGTGTCCATTTAAGATCTCCAGCAGGGTCATCCTTCAGACAATCAGCCGCAACTCCATCAAGGGGAAGTTCTGCCACCGATGCAGGGATTCAGGTCAGCTCACTCACTTTTGTGCTGTTCTGTTCTTTCTAGACAAAATTATTAGACATTCAGTGTAACATAGAACTAAATGTCACCAACTGTGAATATCATGGATTGTTGGCGTACGTTTTTGGCTTTTGTTCCAGGAGCTTCCCTCTGTGAGTCAGGTGTCGGCGTTAGAAGACGGGCAGGAAGAAGAGAGGAGTGAGAGCGGTAATCCTGCACTTATTTTATGTCATTTAAAGATTTCTTCTACTGTTTTTTTAATATAAAGAAAAATATGTTGAAGCTCAACTTTTTCTAACTTAAGTTAATCTAACTATTTTCAAATCTTGAATCTTTGCCTTTTTCTCTGTTTCTGTTAAAACTCCGTCAGAGGACAGTGAAGCCCCTGAATCTTCAGAATCCAGTTCTTTACAGAGTGACATAATAATCATACCACCCAAACAAAAAATGAGGAAGGTAATAAATATTTTGGAATGGCTGACCAACACATTAAAAGAACAAAGTTTAAATTGTGATGTACAGTACTGTGCTCTTAGGTCAATCCTGAATTCTGTATATTTTACTTCCCAGGAGCCAAATCTTCTAAAGGGGTCTGTAGAAATATTAACACGATTTCCAATAGTCTTGATGGGTTTTTTTTGGATTAAATCTGTGAAATATTACCAAAGAGAACAGTTTGAGAGATAGAAATTAAATTTTGGATCTAATGAGGCAAGGCAAGTTTATAGACTTAAACCAGAAGGTCTGGAAGATTGATATAATGACAACAGATCTTTAATGTACAGAGAGCCAGTGTAAGGACTTCAGAACTGAGTGATGTGCTCTACTTTCCTGGTTCTAGTGAGGAACACGAGCAGCAGCGTTCTGGATCAGCTGCAGCTGTCTAATTGACTTTTTAGGCAGACCTGTGAGGACGCTGTTGCAGTAATCAGTCCAACTAAAAATAAACGCATGGATGAGTTTCTCTAGATCTTGTTCAGATATTAGTCCTTTAATCCTAGAAATGTTCTTCAGGTGATAGAAGACTGACTTTTTAACTTTCTTTATGTGTCTCTTAAGGTTCAGGTCTGAGTCCATCATTATAAACATAGATTTCAGGCCTGATCAGTAGTTTACAGCTGTATTAACTGAAGCTGTCTGCTGACTCCAAGTACATCCATGCACTGATTTGTTGTATGCATTTGCTCAACGTCTGAATGGGTTCATAGTCACCTGGTGACGTTGTAATGAAGAACTGAGTATAATCTGCATACATATGGTAGCTAATCTTATTACTTCGTATGATCTAGCGAGAGCATGTGGATATTAAATAGGAGGGGCCCCAAAATGGAGCCTTGGGGAGTTGCCTATTGACACAAAGAAGTAATTGTTATTTGATTCAAAACTTTCAAAGAGCTAATAGCTGAGAACTTGGCACACAGTTGATGATCCACTAACGGATGATGCATCTCTGAGTTCCTGTCAGATCTTTGCTGAATTTTTTGGATTTCTTAAAACACTGGCAGTTTTTAAAATAGACAACTTTTTGCCCCCGACAACAAGGCCTAAGGGGTGCTATTTGCCTCAAAGTCTTACATATTTAGACTGGTCAGATGCCAACTAGTCTGTTTGTCTTTTTGTCTTTGAGTTAGTTGTTTCTCATAAGTTACAGCATAAAAAGTGGGTCATACTTAACCTTAAGAACTATTAGTTAAGACCTCTTTACGACGTTCCAGGAAAGTCTGGCTTCTTAAAATTAGCATATAGAGAAATAATAGGGGGGATTTAAAGCTTTAGCTTACGACTGTGGAAGGCATGAATGTTGTTGTTTTCCAGGGAAACAATCTAAGGGTCGAGATCCTGTCCCTGACGTTTGAACCGTCCTCCCGTGTGGCGCTGGACCGGTCGGTGCAACGCGTTTACGTTGAATACCGGTTGCTGGGCGTTGCCATGGAGACGACAGAAACTCCCATGTCGCTCCGTAAACCTGTGAAAGGGGAGGAAATTCACTACAACTTCACACGAGGTGCCTGAATTTGGGTGTTTAATTTCTGTCTGTGAAATGTATTCAGGAGATCTTGATGACAGATTTTTGTCTCTCTCAGTGATTTATGTGGACGGTTCCAAGTCGGCTCCTCTCAGACAGTATCTTTACACAATGCTGGAGGGGACAGACCCCAACCAGGGCAGGTGGGTGACCCATAAGGATCTGGTATTTTTTGTGGTGGTATGATTACACAACAACTTCACTGATTCTGAAGTTACAAATTTGTTTATAGTCTCTAACCCACGCTGTCGAAAATATACATACAGGTTCAAATAGTCACTCACTAATATTTAGTTGCTGTTTCTTAGCAAGTAGGGAAACTACAAAGGTTTTGGATCCACCAACAAGCTCTTACCATCATTCTGGCTGAATTTGACTGCTCTTCTTACCACAGTGCTCATTTAAATTGGTTGGTTTCCTGGCAACGATCCTTTTAAGCACAGTCCATTAATTTTTAATTCAAGAAGTTTAATTTCAGGTAATTTTATTAATTCCAAATTAAACCAGTTTTGATAGGCATTTTTAACATTTTCAACACATGTAGATTGTTGGAGAATCCATATGTGTTTCAAACCTGCTTGAGAATGGTTGATTTCGAACCAGGGGCTTCTATCCTGGCAGACATCCTCTCGGTCCTTCTTGATAAAAAAGTAGCTTCACTGTGGACAGTGACATTGATCTTTCAACAGTTAAAATTTTATGATAGGCTTCAGCTGTCTTGATTCCTGGGTTGCTACAGCAGATCCTAACTAATTTCCTTTTATCTAGCCTGACCATATTTTGAGTTGCAAGCAAGAGGACAGTTTTCATTTTGACATATCTAAAGCGTGCATTCCCTTTGTGGTTAGGAACAATTGTTAAAGAATAAATTACAGATTGGTTTTCACGAGTCAACAAGTACAAAAGTTACTTTAAAAGCACAGGAAAGAAATAATAATAATAATAATTATTATTATTATTATTATTATTATTATTATTGTTATTATTATTATTATTATTATTATTATTATTATTATTATTATTATTATTATTATTATAGAAACAATTAACAATTTTGAATTAGAAAATGTACCACTAAAACATAGTTCACTTTTTAAATCACAAAGAAATGAAACAAAAATCTGAAATATTCTGAGAAATCTATTATCTTTTAATGTAATAAAGTAAAAAGAGGCAGTCTCAAAAAGAAAAAAAAAGTATACACTCCAGTCTTTAGTTTTCATCTAAATCTTCCTCAGTCACTTCATAGATGAACGCTCACTTTGCACAGCACAAAGTTTTTGTGTCCATGTGGACCTACTGGATCTTTTCACTTTTGTCACACACAGAAACACATATGCCAGCTCTGTGAACAGTGCACTCTTCCACTCATTTGTCGTGACCGGACGGTATATCTTTTGCGGTTCATTTGCAAAGCTATACTTGCCCTCTGACATCTTGTAAAAAGCAGTAGCGTCTATGAACGGATCAGAATCAGCCACAAGGCAGCAGCTCGGGAACGACGTCACATGAGAGAGGCTGTCATATTCCATTCATGGCACCAGCCAGTACAAGTATGCCTATTGGTCTCCTGAAAAACGATAAAAACCCGGACATATTCATCAATCAATGAATTCCCCCTGGATGCCCCGCAGAGTACATAAAAAGTGGACATGTCTGGGAGAAGGAGGATTGCTGGTCACCCTACTTTTATCTGAGTGGAAGAGTTTGGGTCAGATTGTTGAAACTTGGACACAACTGGATGTTCGAGGAGGAAAAATAATCCCAAACTGTTTTTAAATTGGTAAAGCGGGCTTACACTGAATTTCTGGATTGGTCTTTCCAAACCCAGACCTCAGACCAGTATGGTGTCTGGAAACCAACCAGTTAAAGTTACCTAACATTTCTGCTGAGAAAAGTGGTCAAATGTGGAGGCAGAATTAAGTCAGGAGCTTGAGGTCAAGGTGCAACTTGTTGAGGTAACATTTACCCAGATATTAGTGGGATAAGAGGAAATCCTTAATGATTTAAAATATGTACATCCAATTCTTGCTTTTAAAATCGTAGAAGTTGTTTCTCTTTCAGTCAAGCAATCCTGTAAAATGAATGGCTCAATTGCATTATTAAATAAGCCCTGTGCCTATAAATGCTGTCTGTAAACTTTGAGCCAGAATTGCATGTTTTAAAATGTGACATTTTATATTTTTCATCACGTTCAGTGGTACGAAGTTTTTTTTTTTAATGCATGGATACAAAGTGTAGGTTTGTGTTCATTTGTCACGGCAGGTTAAAATTCACAGTGGTCAGTGAGCCGATGGACGATGAAGAAGAATGTGTGGATGTCGGACACGCTTTCCTGGACCTACAGGAACTGCTGCTCACAGGAAACGATGTGATCGAACAACAGATTGACAGTAAGTGTTGTAGCTGTGGGATTTAGTGGGTGAAAAGTTACCAAATGTGCCAACTGTGTGAGCTGTAGATTTCTTAGAATGCATTTAAATGCATATTTCATGTTTCCGCAGTTGTGAGTGTGGACGAAGACAGGGAGGTCATTGGGAATCTGAAAGTGTCCCTGGAGGCGGCAAAAGCACTGAATGGGATATACCAGGAATTTCATCAAAGAGGTGAAAGTAAGACAGCAGGAAATGCAGAAGAGGAGGCGGAAGAGGAAGAAGAGGAGGAGGAGGAACAAAAAGAGGAAAAGAAAGAAGATCAGATTCAAGTACTGGATTATGATGATGATGATAGTGTATTTCACTGAGGAAAAACATCTGAAACTGTCTATAATCCATTTAAAAATATAAAAAAAACAATTAAATAAATAAGAATTGGGTAAAAATGCTGTTTTTCACGTTATTTCAGTGTTATATCTGTTTTTCTATTTAGTACCTCTTTTTCATAATAACCGATGTCATCTTGATTTTTATGTCACTTCATGCTTCAAACATTCTGCCATTGTTTATGCAAGTGGCAAAAAAAGGTGTCTTATCCTGTTTTATGTTGTTTTTATGTAGATTTTAGATTTTCCTGGTTATCCAATATGTTGTATGCATTTACCTTTAATACACATATTTTTTTTAAATACTTGTTTTTGATTAAAACTTAGTGCTCTAAGTGAAAGTCAAAATTCAACTAAATGAGCACAATATTTTTACTTTGCATCCAGCTTGGCAAAAAATGTTTAAGCCTTCTTAAATGTGCAGTGCCTTGCAACAGTGTTCACACCCTGGGATGTTATGTAGCAGACCAAGGATGTCTGACTGAAATTACACAAAAAGGAAGAACAATAGAGAAGCAGCCAAGAGGTAACCTATTATCCATGCACTCTACAGCCCTTATAGAGTGGCAAGAAAAAAAACCTTGATCAAAGAAAGCCACGAGAAGTCCCATTTACAATTTTCTACAATGCAAACATGTAAAATAAGGGGCTCTAGTCAGATGAAACCAAAACAGAACTTTTTGGCCAGTATGCAAAACGCTGTGTGGTGGAAAGATAACACTGCACATCCCGCTGAACTCACCATCCCTACGGTAAAATATGGTGACAGCATGATGCTGCGGGAATGTTTTTCTTCAGCATGGACAAGGAAGTTGGTCAGAATTTATGGGAGGATAGATGCAGATAAAACAAGGCAACTCTGGAAGAACACCTGTTGGAGGGCACTGGGGTAGAGGTTCAGCTTCCAGCAGGACAACAGCTCTAGAAACACAGCCAGAGATACAGAGGAATAGTTCAAGTGTGAGAAAGGCCTAGTCAAAGTCCAGACCTAAATCAAATTGAGAATCTGTGGCAAGACTTAAAAATTGCTGTTTTGCAAAGAAGTGCAAAACTGGGAAAGACAAACCCCAAAAGATTTGCAGTTCTGACTGCAGCAAAAGGTGGCTCTGCAAAACATGTGCTTGCATCTTACTTAGGCGTGTGTTAGGGAATCGTTTTCTGCATCAGTCGATTAATTAAACATTGTTTTTCTTATCGGCAGGTGTCACACAAAGAGTTTTAGAGAGGTTAAAAACAGGACAGACTTAGAACCACTGAAGACATCAATATGACCAAATATTGTAAACAGAAAGATAAAACAAATAATGACATTAATAGTAATATGGCACAGAATTAAAAGTGAGATAAATAAATCAACTATAGAAAAAGAACTGTAGAACTATTTTTAATTTTTATAAAATTTTCTGAAAAAAAGTGGGGGAAAAACGATAGTTCCAAGTTGCATTTGTGGACCCACAAAAAAAGTGTAGATTCTGACAATTTTCAAATTCCACCTTATGTTTCATTGTAGTTTATTCAAATCAGTTCATTTATATAGCGCCTATTCACAACAGATGTCATCTCGAGGCACTTTACAAGAAAGTAATTTCAAAACAAACATTCCAATCAGTTTAAAGTTTTGGTTAGTTTTCTCTTTAAAGACTCCCAGAAGATTACATCGAGGTCATTGACTGGATGCCGAAAACTCCTTTAAATACGTGCCATAGAATTCTGTTTGTAAAATGTATTTACATTAAACTTAAACGCAAATCTTATGTGAACCATCTCAGTTAAATATCAGTTTATTTTGAAGTCATGTAGATCATTGGATTTCTGTAAATGTCCGACGGTCATTAAAGGCCTCATTAAAGTGGTGTCACCTGGGTCTGGTCAGGCAGCCATCGTCCAGCAACTTAACTAACGATGCTAACTTTTAAAACTTCACGTTGTTAAGTGATTTTTTTATTTTTTCGACAACTTTTAAAAGTGGATTTAGACCCCAAAGAGGCGGTTTTTGTGGCTTTAATTACTTTGGGGGGGAAAGGAGGAACGTCCATTTTGTTATTTTTTGCTTTTGACTCAACGGCTACGGTTCAGAAAGTAAGCTCGATCGTGGATTCAGGAGCTTTTGTTGAGCCTAACTAAATAAAATATTTTTTTTAAACGATGGTAAGTGTATTTTCACCCCTTATTTACATTTTAGGAAAAATATTTATTAAGTAAAGTATGTTTTAATTGACAGAAGGAGACCGTGAGCCACCAGCAGGCCCGCCTGCTGCTCCATAACAAGTTCGTTGTGGTGTTGGGAGACTCCAGTGAGCAACTCTTCACCTCTTTTTATTACATCTAAGCGCTTTAAATCAGGTTATGTCCTGTTATTTATTTTTTTAAATTTCCCTTCAGTCCAGCGCTCTGTATACAAGGACCTTGTCATACTACTACAAAAGGACAGATACCTCACCTTAAGACAACTAAAGAGCAAGGCAAGTACTGACGAACAGTAATGAGATTATTTCATTTAATAAATTATATTAATTTTTCTTTTTTTAACATTTTGTCCCTTCAGGGTGAGATGAGTTTCGAGCTGGACTGCCTGGTGGAAGGAGGCTGCCTGAATCAAATGAACAACGGGACTGAGTACAGAGAGGTCCGCCAGTATCAGTCCGACCACCACCTGGTGCGCTTCTACTTCGTGACCCGCGTTTTCTCCAGCTACATGCAGAGCATCATCGAGGACTTTCGTGGGGGCTTGAAACCAGACGTACTGATCGTAAACTCTTGTGTCTGGGACATTTCAAGGTGGGTAAGAAGTACTGAAGAGAATGAAGAGCTCCCACGCCATTTACATAAACCCAAAAAGTTGTTACCACAACAAAAAAGCGCCATATTTTGTATTTGGACCCAGAATGAACAGTTGGGGTAAATTATTTTATTCCTTGACGTTTGATCAGGATTTGGACGTCTTTAAAACACAATTGTACATTTAAATTACCTTCTTTTTTTTTGTGGGTCAGGCGCTGCAAAGTTTGGGAACTACTGGTCTAGTCGGGCCTTTTCTTGTCAGTACAATAATATGTGAATAAGTCCAGTCCTGGAGAGCTACCTTCCTCCAATTTTTTTTTTATTATTTTGACGAATCCCTTCTCCAACAACTCTAGATCAAATAATTGGCTCCTTACCAGGCCTCTGCAGAGCTGGAGGACATGTTTATGAGTCATTCAGGTGTGTCGGAGCAGAGATGCATCCAAAGTTATGTCTGCCAATTGGATTTTGACCGGTTTCATTTTTTTTATTTTTTCTTAGCTGTAACTCAGGAGAAACGAGGTGGTGCAGGTGCTTAGATTGTGGTAGTATTTCTTAAACGCAATGGAGGAGTTAACAAGATTCTCCCAATTTTTCCATCAAAGAATCTGTCCCTACTGAAGAAGCATCATATCAGGAAAACATACTCCTGTTGAATGTCACTTTAGACGTTGTGAATTCAGATAAATTGGCAAATTCTGAAGTCTGCAGTGTTAATTTATTTCTTTTGCATTTACTGCTTATAAGTAATCATCCGTGAGGGGCTCGGAGTGGAGCCGCTGCTCTTCCACATGCCTACCTGGTGAGGAGTCCCAGGAACGTCCCACCAGGAGACCCAGGACAATGCTGGAGGGACTATTTTCCTCGGCTGGCCTGGGAACGCCTTGGGACTCCCCCCTGGAAGAGCTGTCCCAAGTGGCTGGAGAGAGGAGTAGTCTGGGTCTCTCTGCTTTGGTTGCTGCCTCCTTGACCCTAGCCTCAGATTAAGCGGAAGATGATGGTTGGATTCTCTTCATATATTAACCCCACATATCAGGTGGTTCCCAAAGTTTTCTGCTCATGAGCCACACAAAAAAAATAGTGGAAGAAAAAAAAAATAGACTCGACTTGGGAAAAATGACTGATTTGAAAATGGTTTTAAATTCTACCATAGCCACCTTTTTATTCAATCTGTTAGAAAACTGCAGCTCCCAGACGAGGTTTAATGAAGGAATACCTGTTGTGTATCCATGATGTCCGTTAGTTGCTGTATTGAGTAACATGCTGTTGATGCCCATCTTTATGCAGTAATGGATTAGGCCTATTTTGTTGATTTGGATCTTATTTGTTGGGGTTTTAGATACAATCCCAAATGGGTCGCCAACTACAAGGAGAACCTTAAGAGGTTCTTTGATGAAGTGAGGAGGGTCCTACCAGAGGAAACGCTGGTTATCTGGAACCTCACCATGCCCTTAGGAGAGAGGATCAAAGGTGGCTTTCTGGTGCCTGAGGTAAAGTTGCCATTAAATGTGTAAAGACACAGAAGTCTAGTAACGCTGGTTAAAGTGAACACATAATTTTGTCGCTTTCTTCCCTCTGGGAATGGACATTAAACATTACAGGTAGAATATTATAGCAAAGTGACAGTAGAGGTGCAATATTTTTACTTTTTAACCTCTTAAGCCCCAGGGTCTCTCCAAGCTCCCAGCATGAATAGGACATGCCCAACATTAATTTAGTTTTTCTCTGCAAAAACAAACTCTGTGTAAACAGTCTTGGTATCAAAATGAAGCCAATGCTTGTGAGATTTAATCAGAGGTGTAAAAATTACAGCATATGTTACTGTGCCAAAGTAATTGTAGCTTGAACATAGACAAATTACAAGATTCTTTATTCACGCCTAATTTTCTACTACAAATACAACCCATAACTATTTTTACACAAATATCCACACAAATTCACAAATCTCTTTCTCTTATTTATATATATATATATATATATATATATATATATATATATACACACACACACACACACAGTGCTCAGCATAAATGAGTACACCCCCTTTTAGAAAGTACAAATTCAATCAGTAGCTCAATGAACAAAAGAACAATTTCCAAACTTTTCACAAGGCTGAGTTTTATTGAACACTTATTTAACTCAATCGAAGCTGAATCGTCATCTGCTCACCTGATCACCTGCGCGTAACTGCGTCACAGCGCTCGCCCCCGAGGTAAACAAAATATCTGTTTTTAGAATTACGCAGACCTGTAACTCCAGTTTCTATTGACCGATTTGGATGATTGACATATGGTTAGAATCGTAAGATCCTATAGAATCAAAATAGCTCAACTGCTCCTTTAATTGCTTATTTTTTGGGGGGGGTTGGAGGTCACAGAAAATATTTGAGTCTTTAGCTGAGATTCTGAGGTTTATAATGATAGGACATGCTTAGCAATCAGTGACCACAGGTCAACTAAATTCGGACATTTCCCCACCCTTCCCCCACAGTGACCTGGGGCTGTGGGGCTTAAGAGGTTAATAGGCCTCTATCCAATATAAAGATGTGTGCTGCATTACTCCCATTTGTTAAATCATACTGCCCTCATTGACCGATCTGTAGGTTTGGTGTTTTTTCTTGATCTTTTTTGCTTGAAGCTAAGAGACATGACTTCTCCTTATTGCTTCTTCCATGCCTCTCTGACCTCAGATTGAGCACAAAGCTCCTCAGCTCCGTTTTGATGTGATTGAAGCCAACTTCTATGGTGGGACTCTGGCCGACACCTATGAGATGGATGTGTTGGACCTCCACTTCCAGTTCCGCTTCTCCTTACAGCATAGAACAAAAGACGGAGTCCACTGGAACGCCATTGCCCACCGCAGGATCACCGCTCTTCTGTTACGGCACATTGCACAAGCCTGGGGAGTGATGCTGACTGCTGATGGTGAGGTGGGGGGGCTACCCACACACACTCCGTCTATATTTTAGAATTAAAACATGTATCTGCTTTGTGTAGCAGAAGTTCCTGATCAGAAGTCGGTCTATGACTGTTCTACAAAACCTGCAGGTAAAACATGATGGGGATTTCTAGGGTTTATATACAGTTTGGAAAAGTAGGGAAACTAAGGATAAGAATGGAATATGAAAAATATTTCCAGACTTCTTGGATTCTACTAGTTTCTCATGGAGCAGGTTCCTTTCTTCCACAATTAATGGTTTTGTGTTCCTGATGTATTTCTGGATTATTACAGAAGATTACTTTAGCTTCCTGGCATTTTCAAGCTAAAACTCTAAACTGTATAGTGTGAAAATGTAGCCATGTAGAAACGTTGAAGTGCACCTGCTGGAACACTATAAAGATCAGATCTATCTTTAATGGACATACTTCTGTTTCTATAATATAAAAACAATTTTAAAAATTCCTCTTTTTGTTAAATGCAGCTCCTGCACATCTTTGTTCCATCTGAAATGCTTTTCTTTTAATCTCTTTCCCTCGTCCCTTATGTCTTCCAAAATGCGCACCAAATAGCTGCAGCAAATTGTAGCTTTTCTAGAGACGAGTTCACCACAGATTCTCTGCATTATGGCTACTTGAGCTTTGAAGAAAACCCAGTGCCGCCGCCACATCGCCATGAAGATGCAGAGAACTTCAGACCTTCCGTCCAGCCACAACGACCCCGGCCACGGCGCAAACGTCAGCAGAAACATTATCAGCCCAGATATGGTAGGTTTACATGGTCCTTCAGACTTTGTATTGAACACCTAATCATGTTTCTAAGTAGGTAGATAACTAAAGATGTCGCTGGGATTTTATTATTACCAGACGTCTGCATTAAACCACAGCTGCCAATAAATTAGGATATGCAATAAAATGGAATGATGCAGGGGGGAAAAATATTGAACACGTGAAGAAAGTTAAGTCATGACGCCAACTAAAATCTGTTTTTAATTAGAAAACAATCCTGCTCCTTGATGCAAATTAATATTGTTTAAGTCCTGATTGTCTACAAAAAGGTGTCGTACAAACGACTCATGATCAGTGTTGGTAATGACGCAGTTTAACAGTATCAGTAACGAGGTAATCTAATTACTGTTTCCGTTGTTACGCCGTTATCGTTATGAATGTTCAATGTGGTGTGTTACTATGAGTTGACAGAATAAACTGCACTGCGAACGCTCCGCAAGAAGCTCAACTGCCCTCAGTCTGTGCGTGACGGAGGCTGAAGCTCCACTTCGGTCATAGTTTTAAAATAAGGGAACATTTCTCCAAATGAACCGATCGGAGTTCGGCAAGACTCTCTGTACGAGGGCTTCGCTTCAGTGGGAGGAAATCCCGGCGCGTGCGCTCTTTCTGCATCGGTAGTTGGGCTGCAGCGATCTGTCCCAGATGCTCTCCAAATCTCCGTAACACCTTATATTGTTTAACCGTTTACTTTTGTTACAAAGATAATACTTGAAGTGCAGGATAAACGTCTTGCTGTTGATGTGTAATATAGAAAGTTATATACAAGTAGACTACCAGTATCTCCTACTCATTTCAACTGACTTTTGAAAATTGGTCAGAAAAATCTAATTTCTCTGATTTTTACTTTCCCTGGTAACTTATTTTATTAGAGTAATTCAGTTACTAACAGTTACTTTTTGGAAAAACTGGTGAGTAACTAAAACTAATGACTCCCCCCAAGTAATGTTCCCAACATTGCTCATGATGGGCAAATTCGCTGACCTATCAAGACGTTTTTTAAAGTACTAAAGTTTCCAGAGATGGAAGGCTATACTCCAGAGGTAGAGGGAATACCATTACACCATAAACCAGCATCAACCAGATGCTCTCTTCAAGGTTCCAGACAGGAGAGAAAACAGTTTTCCCTAGAGTCAAGGACCACTTTTGAATAAGCTTAGAAAAACCTGGATTTTACACCTACCAAAAAAAAAAAAAAAAAGGTACAAACACCATGGTCTGTTTGGATGTTCAACCTGTAAGACTCCACTGCTGAAGAAAAATTTTGATACGCATTTTAAGCTTACCGAGCAACATTTTTGACAGTCCTGTGAAATATTTAGAGATTAAAGTCTGCTTGGATCAGTCTAAAATTGATTTCGCTGGATGCCAAAATACAGTTTTTATGGTGTGGGGCTGTTTATCATCATGCGCTCCTGGCAAACTAAATATGATTGAGGGAACGCTAATTTGACCATTTTAAAAACAAATCGGCTATCAGGATGAAGAAGATACGAGGGTGGATGTTTGAGCAAGATGATGAAGCTGCTGGAAGGGCCCAGCCAATCACCTGAACCGAATCTTATACACTCACAGGAGTCCCCACAACCTGTCTGGAAGAATAGACTAAAATCACACCTGAGACGTGCAGGCAGATACTTTGTTCATACATGAGGCATGTTGAAGCTTTTATCACATTCATTAATGATATGAATGATTAAATACATTTTATCAAGATACTTTTTCCTGTTGTTCCATCTATGGTGTGATTTTCTCTGGATGTAAGGAAAGGTTGAGTTGTTCCAAACACCTGGTGGTGCATTTCATGTGAATCGCACCTTTTAGAAATATATTTACTTGGTAACATGTTAGTGTTTTAATTTGTATTTTACTCGCTGTATTCAGATTATTCTTTTTACCAATGAGTGAATTCTGTACCAAAACTGACTGTTTTTATAATGTGGGTTCTGTATTTCTTACAGGTTTCGACTACATGCCTCCTTACTACTTCAAGCCCTACGAAGATCATAATCATTTTGTGATGAGGAACCGCCACAGCAGACCCCTCTACGCCCCGTACACCCATCACAGACCAGCTCAGCCTCCCATTCATGGATATTATGATTATTGAAAAGGAGATGCTCGTGTTCAGCTAATGTGTTGCTCTCCTCCATACAGACGGCCGTTTTCCTACTGTGGGCTTTTTAGTTGCTTACATTTTTCCTAGAGCCAAAAAGACATTTTAATGACTTGTTGCATTTGAACATTTTTAGTTTTTGGGCTGTTTACCATTAAATATAATTTCAAGACTGTGTTGTTTAATTGTTTTAAAAATCGTTTGTCCCAAGATAAACTTTACCATCTCTGTTTGTTTTTAGACTGAACAGATTCATATTCATAGCCTAAGCCACGGTCCATGAGATTGCCAAACATTAAACTTCTGTGTCAATACATACTGGTGTCCCCTCTGTGCTGTGGGAGAGGTGAGTTAACCCTTGACCCCCTCCTTCAGGTGTGACCACCATGTCTTGGTGTACGTACGGGCTTTGGGTCTCTTTATCCAGTTTATAGATCTTATGCATTGTGACATGTACCATCTTCTACTTGTGCATAGAAATGTAAGAACAAGCTCTGACCATGCGGATGCACAGCATCTAGTGGTAGAACAGAGGAATTGCAACACAAACATTTTTATCTTGATGGAATATTTCATCAATTTTATCACCTTGCCAGAAAGTTATGGATGGATTTGGATTAAAACTTAAAGCAAGTGTTATAAATTTGCCAAGAAATTACATTTTGGGGGTGATCATGCATGTAGAGCCTGTGAATCACAATCTGGGGGTTTTGAGGTGGTCTCCCTTCTCCATGTGTTTTTTTGTGTCACACTTCTAGATGAAAGGTTTGTAAACTGTACTGTGGATACTGGATGGTCCTGCTCATCGGTGCAGCAGGTTGTCGCTTTCTCCATGCGTAGGCCTACTGATGCCAGCCAAAGCAGCGTCTCCCAATAACGCACGCGTGTTAAATGTGGTAATCTGTGCATCCCCGGTAGAAAATCTGTGCTGAGGGATGTTTTACTGTAGTCAGTTTGATGTTTAATCATTTATTTCCAACAGGAACCACTCTACTGTCCCGACCACATTTACTGCATCTGCCACTTTATCCCGGGCAGTGTTCTTGTAAGTTCTGGACAAATCTAATTTAATTTATTTATATAGCGCTGATTCACAACAGATACAAGGCTCTTCAATACAGTCATTTCAATACATTTATACAAACATTCCAATCAGTTAAAGAGTTTCCTATTTAAGGAATCCCAGCAGATTGCATCAGTCATTGGCGTGAGGTTGGGCCCCGTTGGTGCAGACTTGCCAACCACAGCAATCCTTCACCAATCCCTCATACTGAGCAAGCAAGTAGCGACAATGGAGAGGAAAAACTCCCCTTTAACAGGAAGAAACCTCCAACAGAACCAGGCTCAGTAGGAGCGACCATCTGTCACGACTGGCTGGGGGTTTGTCCTCTTGGGAGAAAAAGACCAGAGTGAATCAGAATCAGCACCAAGTCCTAAGCCATTGTCTAGAGACAGAAAAGGATGGAGTGCTTTCTCCAGGTCAGGGATGAGGTCCTGCCCCAAGCAGACGAAGTGAAGTTTCTTGGGGTCTTGTTTATGAATGAAGGAATAATGGAGCAGGGGATCAATAGGTGGATTGGTGCGGGCGCTGAGCCAAAGCTCTCGAGTTTACCTGTCGATCTACGTTCACGAGCCTAGGTTAGTGGCCGAAAGAACGAGATCAAGGATGCAAGCAGCTGAAATGGGTTTCCTCCGCAGGTTTTCTGCGCTCTTCCTTAGAGATAGAGGGAGAAGCTCAGTCATCCAGGAGGGGCTCAGAGTAGAGCCACCGCTCCTCCACTTTAAGAGGAGCCAGCTGAGATGGCTCGGGCATCTGGTTAAAATGCCTCCTGGTGAGATGTTCTGGGGACGTCCCACCAAGAAAAGACCCAGAGGAAGACCCAGACACGTCGGAGGGACTGCTTCTTTGCTGGCCTCGGAACCTCTTGGGATTTTCCCCAGAGGAAGAGGCCCAAGTTGGTGGAGAGAGAGAAGTCTGGGCTTCTCTGCTTAGGCTGATGCCTCCGCTACCCAATCCTGGTTTGAACTGAAGATGACTGATAGATCGATGGAATAAAAGCTGAGTAACCATCAAGCTGCCAGGAAACCCAGACGTTGTGAAAAAAAAAATGGCTATAACCAAGTTAAAGTGAAATGTTTATTTAAATATTGAATTGCTACAAATACAAATGTATTCATCCAAAGTTTAAAGACTCAGTATAGCTAAGAAAAGTTGCCTCAAAGTTTAAATGAATACACAACATCTTCATAATGTGACATTCTGGAGTCTTAAATTATAAACGGGTATTAGTGCTCAACACATTGCGTTAACAGGACACAGATTCCTGAGCGTAGTATTGAAAAGAGACAAAAGAAAGATGCTAAAGAGAAGTGTTGGGTGGGTCTTCAGCACAGGTAGCGTGGTTTAGACCATGAGGAGGCTGTGCACTTGCTGCAGCTGCTGCTGCGACAGGACGAGGCTGTGGACCTGCTCCTGGCCGCGGGTGCACGGGATGGCAACACGACCCACAAACACCGTACCTCCTTGCTTCTCTTCCTTAGCCTGAGGAAAACATTTACAGAAAGTGTTTAATCTGAACGTGTACGGAGGAAGTCTGTTTCAAAGAAGTGTTCTTTAAAACACTCCTGCACTGACCTTAACGAAGGAGGATGCCGGGAATGTGGCGAAGTCGGAGGAAGCCCTTGCTCCTGGCTGGTTTGAAACCACATGTTCGGCCACTTCACCCTGAAACCAAAGCATTTTTATTACTGGAGACGTTTTTCAATTTCTTTTAGTGAAGACATGAGCATTAGAGTATACAATACAAGTTACCTGAAGTTTGTCCAGGGCGTCTTTGAGATTCTTCAGCCGAGCAGTCTGCTCCAGCAGCTGGGCGCTGGCGCTGGCTGCAAGACGGGAAAGAAACCCAGCTTAAATTCAAGAAGCACACCCCTTGAACTTTTTAGGTTTGAATCTGACACGATGTGAAGCAACGTCCAGTAAATAAACGGGAAAAACACACCTGCCGTCTTCCCTGTGACGTCCACCACCTTAACCTCTGCACTCAGCTTCAGCAGGGTGGCCAGCAGCTGGTCGGTCCGGCGGTAGATCCCCGTGTTCGGGCCCTCAGGAGGAGCAGCGCTTTCTTTGGACACTTGTGGGAGTTTAGGAGGGCACAGCGGAGGCAGGGATGCGAGCTGAGCCTTCATCTTCTCTGCCTGTCAGTCAAAACATACAATGTGTCATTTTGCCAAAAGCTTGAACAGTTTAAACTCTAAGATACCAATCTAAGTTGAGTTTACCTTTAGCCTGTTGTTTTCATTCTTCAGGTATTTAATGCTCAGTCTCTGGACCTCAACCTGCTGTCTGAGGAGAGGTGAGTCCACCACCTGTGCCGGCCCGGCCATGGTTGGAGGCAGACCTGCTGGAGTCAGGAGAAAATAAATTACAGACAATTTAATTGCGCCTGTCAAATAAATTATGCTGAAATCCTGCATCAGAAACAAGGACGGAAACGAAGAGCACAAACTCGCCTCCTGCAGATCCCTGAACGATGGAGGCGATTCCTGAACCCGATGAGCCTCTCAGGCCTTCAATCGTCATCTTCGACTGATTTTGGATGCGTAGTTTCAGCTCTGCCTTTTCTGCCTCCAGCTGGTCGATATCTGCCTGCAGAGCATCCATCGTCTCCTCAAACTCCCTGCAGACGGAAGAGCCAGGAGGTACATAAGAAGCATCTTGAAAAAATAAAAACTAAAGTGGGTGCCAAGTCTAGATCTTTCTTACTTTTCTTTCTTCTTGAGCAGGGCGAGGCTCTCGTCGAGTTTGGTCTGAATCTTCTCCACCCGTTCGTCTGCATCTTTGGTGGAGGTGTCCAGCTTCTTCTCCAGGAGGCTGAGGCGGATGTTGGCCTCGCTGAGCTCCTCACCCTTAGGACAAGGATGTTCACAGCCGTTACAGTGGTTTGCAAAAGTATTCATGTGTTTTATTGGGATTTTGTGAGACAGAGCGACAAAGTGAGAAGTGCTCAACTGTTTTTACACTGAGTCAATACGCTGTAGAATCCAGGTCTTTGCTGTATGTCTCCACCAGCTTCGTACATCTTGACTCTTTTTTTACTCATTCTCTGCAAAATAGCTAAAAACTCAGTCACTGGTCTGGACTTGGAATGGAAATGTTCTTTCCATTGTAGCTCTGGCTGAATGTTTAGGTTTGTTCTCCTGTCCAGAAGGGGAACCTTCCACTCTAGTCTTTTCCTGCCAACAGCTTTTTGTTCCAGGATTTCTCTGCATTTACTTCTATCACTGTTTACACAAACTGACCAGCTTCCCTGTTCCTCCTGAAGAAAAGTATCTTCACAGTATGATGCTGCCACCACCATTATTCACCATGTACTGATAGATTTGCTCCACTCTTTTGCACTTTCTTCCACACATTTGCCATCTCTTCATGACTTGCAGTGGGGTAAAAAAGTATTAGGCAGCCACCGATTGTGCAAGTCGTCCCATTTAAAAAGAATAGGTCTGTATTTTTCATCATAGGTACACTTCGACTGTGACAGACAGAATGTAAAAATAAAAATCAAGGAAATCACTTTGTATGACTTTTAAAGAATTTATTTGTATAATGGTGCAGAAAATAAGTATTTAGCACCTATAAACAAGTAAATATTCTGGCCTTCACAGACCTGTTACTTCTTTAAGAAGCACTTTTATCAAACTCGTTATCTGTATAAAAGACACCTTACCACTCATTCAAACAGTCAGGCTCCAACCTCCACCATGGCTCAGACCAGAGAGCAGTCTAAGGAGACTAGAGACAAGATTGTACACCTTGCACAAGACTGGGATGAGAAAATCTACAATAGGCAAGTAGCTTGGTGAGATCAACTGTTGGAGCAGTTATTAGAAAATTTAATAAATACAAGATCACTGAATCTCCCTTGTCTGGGGCTCCAAGCAAGATCTCACCTCGTGGGGTACACATGATCTTAAGAATGGTGAGGAAACAGCCCAGAACTACACGGGGGGAACTGGTCAGTGATCTGAGGTGAGCTGTGGGACCACAGTAACTAAAGGTTCCTATCAGTAATAATAATAATGGCTTGCATTTATATAGTGCTTTTTCAAGACTCTCAAAGCGCTTTACCACTCCATTATTCATTCACTCTCACATTCACACACTGGTGGAAGCAAGCTATGAATGTAGCCACAGCTGCCCTGGGGCAGACTGACAGAAGCGAGGCTGCCATATCGCGCCATCGCCCCCTCTGGCCAACACCAGTAGGCAAGGTAGGTGAAGTGTCTTGCCCAAGGACACAACGACATTTAGCAGGTGGAAGCTGGAATCGAACCCACAATTTCTACACAATTTGCAGGCTGACAACTCTACCACTGAGCTACAGCCACCCCAACACACTGTCGTCATGGATAAACATCCTGCAGCGCTTGTAAGATCCCCCTGCTTAAGCCAGCACATCTCCAGGCCCATCTAAAGTTTGCCAGAGACCATCTGGATGATCCAGAGGAGGATTGGGAGAATGCCATGTGGTCAGATGAGACCAAAATAGAAATCTTTGGTATAAATACTACTTGCCGTGTTTGGAGGTTGAACAATGGAGTTGCATCCCAAGAACATCATACCTACAGTGAAGCATGGGGGTGGAAATATTATGCTTTGGGGCTGCTTTTCTGCGAAGGAACCTAGACGACTGATCCATATTAAAGAAAGAATGAATAGGGCCATGTATCGTGAGATTTTGTTCAAAAACCTCCTTCCATCAGTGAGCGCAATGAAGATGAAACGTGGCTGGATCTTCCAGCATGACAATGAATGGGCCAAAATACCAGCTACAATATGTGCAAACCTGGAGAAGACCTACAGGAAACGTTTGACCTCTGTTATTGTCAACCAAGGTTACTTGAGAAAGGATTGAAATGAACTTTTGTTACTATCCAAATACTTATTTTCTGCTCCATTATATAAATAAATTCTTTAAAAATCATACAATGTGATTTCCTGGAAATTGTTTTACATTCTGCCTCTCACAGTTGAAGTGTAGTTATGATTAAAATTACAGACCTCTCTCGAAAACTTGCACAATCGGTGGTTGCCAAATACTTTTTTGCCCCACTGTATCTCAGACAGCTAAAATGAGTTCTTACAGATTTTAATGTTAGACCAGATAGACCATGAAACTCTTGGCTGCTTGTCACTTAATGCTCCCCTTACCCAGCCAGTCGGATGGACTGGTAGATTTGCAGTTATGCTGCACCAGTGATTTTATTTTATTATAACATAACTTTAAACTTCTCCCTGACCTGTCTGCTGTGCTCCTTGGTCTCCATGACGCTATTTGTTCACCAATGTTCTCCAACGAACCTAGGGCCTTCACAGAACAGCCGGATGTATACAGAGGTTACATTACGACAAAATGGACCCAATTTGGCAATTAGCTGGTTACACAGGATTTTATTTTTTTAGGTGTCTGAGTTAAGGGGACAGAATAAAAAAAAAAAAAAAATGTAATCTACGTTTGTGGTTGCAATGTGACAAAATGTGAAAAAGTTCACGGGAATCACCTTAATCTTGAGGGACTTCTTGAGCTCCTTAATGACCGTTTCTCTGTCTTCTAGTTTGACTCCAAGACCTTCTGCATCGGTCATCTCAGCCCTGACGGTGGCGGCTCTCATCTCCACTGGTGGACTCTGATGACAGGATGAAGGTCAGGATGAACAACAAGCCTGTTCTTAGATCACACATTGCATTAACTTAGAGTAGCAGACTCGTACCTTTCCTTGTGGTTTCTCAGCATCATACTCTCCTTCCTGCATTGCAGTAGCCATCTTGTTCATGGTTGTAATCACAGAGCAGCAGGACTGTCTCAGAAGCTCTGGGCCGTTCACACCCTGGGAGCCGTAAACCTTGGGGAAGTTAAAATAAAATCATTTTTTTACATGTGCCTGGGTGGTTTAACGGAGAAAGTACCAACATAACTTTAGGATTGTACTTCTTTCACAAACTATTTCTGCAAGTTTAATAGGAGGACCTGAAACAAACACTTTTCAGCTGTAAATTCTGTTTCTACATTCAAACCTCGACATGGACGTAGTTAATCGATGAGGCTTAGAAAGATGGGAGTGTAACTACCTGCCCTGCAGCCTTGTAAGCAATATCCTCCAGCTTGAGAGCATTGAGGCCCTCCTGTTCTGCCAGCGGAGCCACCATCTGAGCCCCAGCTGCAGCCACCTCCTGCAGTACCGCGACCACGCGGGTCAGCTGTCGCCTGCACTCTGTCAGCGACTCGGACACCTGATGGACGACACGTGCAAATGAATCAGAAACATAATTTGCATAAATTCATCAGGGGATCAGTAATGATTGAACATCCTGTCAGATCGTTTTCCTGGATGTTTCTGTACCTGAGACCCAAAGCTGAGAGCAGCAGGGACTCCAGCTACGTCCGTTCCAGGCATACGACGGCGGATCTTCTTACAGAACTGTCTGATATCTGAGCAGGAAGTGTCCAGGTCCTTCAGGAGGACAGCGAGGCCCGAGCTCTCCTGTCCTGCTGCCAGGAACGCCCGCAGACGAGCCACCTCCACCCCCATGCAATCGAGGGCGCCCTGGGTAAACTGAGGGGAGACGGAAGCACATTTTGGAACATTTATTAATACTGTCTCACTGATAAAACTGCTTGATAAATGCATTTTTCCTCCATTTCATTTTTTTGGGGAGGGTGGAAAATAATTGTGAATCCAAATGTAATTTTTTTTTATTCTTAAGGAAAAATCCACTCAGAGCTGAAATAGAGTTGAAGTACCTTAATGTGATCAGCCAGCTGCAAAGTGCAGTCCTCCTCTTGATCTGCCAAATGGACGCTATACAGTTGCTGGAAGACAACGCAACATGTTTAAAAAAATAAATAATTAAATACACAAATTCCAGCTTGATGACATTTTTTTTACTACTTTATTACATTTTCAGATTTACATAAACATAATGGTTTAAAGCAGGAGTGTGCAATGCAAATTGTGCTCCCAGCACAGGTGGTTGATGCAGATGGAGACTTATTTTAAATCAGGGTAAATTTATTACTGACAAAAACTTCTTACAGTGGAAAATGTTGAGTACAACACAACATATTTGTCTTTTTGTAACCAAGCTTTAATAATAGGTAGAATTACATCTAATCAGAGACTTTTAGTGAAAGGCCAACTTTGCTGCACCCAAAATTTATTAAACTTGTTTAAATCATTGGATCTACAATGCATTACACATCCCTTTCCTACTTTATTTACTTAATTGAAATATGACACGCTTTGTTGTTGAGCAGGTGAAAAAAAAAAATCTAAATTATTTGTTGTGATTTTAGCTTTTACATTATTATATTTTTTGGCCCGCAGGTACTTTTGACTCGACGTGTTTAGCCCACATAACAAAAAGTTTGGACACCCCTGGTTTAGTGTATATGTATTTCTATGTTATAACAAGTCGACTAATAAAATTAGGAGTCACAATCCTTCAAAATACCCAAACAATTAAACAATTAAATTGAATTATACACATTTGTATGTTTATACCTAGTGTCATTAAAAAAAAAAACAACCACAAGGACAAAAAAACAGAGGAATAGTAGTTAAGTGCATTGGTGGTAGGTTGGAATGAAATAGCAACACGTGTGAAATTGAGGAAACCAATTGACCCATAGTTGAAAGAAAATTAAGTGGAAAAACAAGCCCAGTTTAGTTTTAAAGATGGTACTGCATTAGAAATGTTACTAAAGAGAATATTTTTGACATTTTAAAGTCTAAAGGAAGACAAAATAAATTGGAAAAAAGCATGCATCAGAGGTCTAACTCCTCGCCTCATCTACCAAAACAATCCCTCCAACTCTCTGTGACCTTTAGCATCTTGGGTCACATAATATGTGTACAATGATGTTGTGGTGATATATTGTGTGTCATTTGTTTCCATTGTAATAAAGAATCACATATTTAATTTTATTTAGAGACATCTAGTGGTTATTGTGTGCGTTGCATTTTTAATTTCAACTTACTCACTAAACAACCTCCGGCCAGAGCTCTCAGAAGCCTCAGATTTGATGGAGGTTTGGTGTTCAATAGGGTGATCACTGAAATGCTCTTACCTGATAGTATTTGATGGCCTTAGTCAGAGGTTCCACTTGAACTGTCTCATCGAGTTGATCTTTATGCAGCAAGTCAATGAAATAATCCAGTGAGCGCTCATGGAAGCTCATTTCAGAGTAAAGTGTTCCCATGCGTTTAAAAACCTCCACGCTGCAGGAATTCAGAGCCCTAGAAAACAAGAAACGGGTGAATAGAAGACAACAGAAGCAGCTGAAGCTAATGAATTGTTGAACAGATACTCCTAAGAGTTGGGGCCTTATGTGCTCACTGCTCATATTTGTGCAGGGTGGCCTGCAGCAGGCTGAGGGAGTAGACCAGTCCTGAAGCAAAGCTGCGCTGCTCTCCTGGTGGTCCTCTGAGCGCCGTTCCCTGGACCAGACCACCGTTCAGGTCGAACTTCTCATGAGCCTGTTTACTGATCAGTTCAGCCTTAAAACAAGAGAACGTATGAGTTAACCAAAAAAAAAAAGAAAAAAAAGAAATAAATCCAAGTGGCTGTCGTGCTGCTTCCTACCTTACAGATGAGTCTGGGAATGAGCAGCAGCACCAGGATGCAGTCGTGGTCCCCACCGTGACGGAGGAAAGAGTCCGGCATGAAGGAGGTGAGCAGGGAAACCTGTCTGTTGGCCTGAGCCACTTCCATCTTCCTCAGCTCCATCTCAATGGCCTGAACAGACAGAGGGATGCATGTTTTAGATCAGAATAGGAGCCAGCATCACTGGCGAACTCAGATTATTGATCCCTAACCTTGGCATAAGCTTTGGTCTCAGCAAACTTGATCTTGAAGTCAAACAGCTCAGCAGACGGCTGCTGAGTTTGTTCTGTGTTTGCGCTCTGCTGACTGATCAGCTCCCTGTTGGCTTCCTAAATTACACAAGTAGTCGCCATTAATGCATCAGTTCACATACACTTTGATGAGCTTCTCCCTTTGTTTCCACTCACCTGAATCGAGGCAGTAAGCTCTCTGTATTTGCTGATGGTCTGCTGGTAGTCGGCTACCGTCTCCTGGGCAGCTTCCACCTTTTTTTCTGCCTCTCGAACCTTCGCAGTGCTCAGGTCCAGCTGTTCCCTCAGCTCCATTTCTGTCTCTCTGGCATTTTCTTGGAGCTCATCGTTCATTTCGTTGATAGCCTCCTGTCAATTTAGAAAAATAAAAATGCATACCTTTTTATGGTATTCTACCACTCGTTGCACACCAAAACCACAATGCCATTTCTTAATCCTTTGTTAGAACCAACTCTATGTAAGAACCTCTGTCAGTTTTTTTTTTGAAAGGTCAATTTAATCCCGTTTTCACCAGAGCTTTAAGTTTCATTAGTAATCAGAAAACTGCTGTCGCCTTAATAAAGCCTATCAAATGTTGAGGCTCTTATTTTGAAAAGTAGCGTTAAAGTAGTAGTGGTATTTTTTTTGTGAAAATCAAAATTATCCACGTTAAATGCTTGTCTGGGAATATGGAAGGTATATGAAAACTTTTCTAGTAAAATTTCATTTTATACTGGATAAGTCTCTTAATTTACCAAAAATCTATAAATTCTTATGATGTATAAAAAGGGACTTATTTTCAAAAATAACAAAGCCTTATTTATTAACGGCTTTTAAAATCTCTATTCTACAGAGGAATAGTTCCTTTACTGATTTGGAAATATTCTGACGAATGAAATAGTCAGGCTTTTATTTATAAATAAGCGTGAGCTTTATTTTGAAAGACTGAAACCATCTATTCATTGCTTAAGTATTTACCCTAAAAACAGACAAATACATTTTTCTATGAAAGTCCAAATTTATTCGCTGCTTCAGGAGTTTTTATTTCATATATTAGAGGCATTAATCTACAGATTTTAGATTGAATCTGATTTTACTTTACTGACACAAAACAGATTTGACCATAATTAAAACAAAAGCATAATTTCGGATCATTTTAAAACCAAACTGACCAAATCCGTGACCGTCTCCCTCATCTCTCTGACTTTCTCCTCCAGGTCCAGGTTCCTCTCAGTCAACGTCTCCACCATCTCCTCTGACCCCAATGCAGCATCCACCTGGTAAATGTTCACACAAACACGATTAGAAATTCTTCACCGCGCACGATTCGAAAATCATTCGCTCTCTAAAAGCATGCGCTGGTTTACCTGCTCCTTCAGTTCATCAATCGTGGATTCGGCCTGTTTGAGTTCTTCCTGCAGTTTCTCCTTCTGAGTCCTCAGAGTCTCCAGCTCTGTGTTCTTCTTCTCCATCTGCTTCTGCAGCTTCACGTGTTCCTGTTTCTCTGAGGCTGACAGGTCCCGCATCCTGAGGAAGAACAGGAGAAGCAGTTCTTATTCATTCTGGGCTTTTTGAATTGAGTCACTCTGCAGAAACAGCCAATCGTTTCTTCTCCTCTTTAGAGATCTTTCAGAAGCTGTTACCTCACCAAGGCCTCCTTCAACCTGCTGTTCTGCTCCTCCAGCTGTTTGACTTGATAACTGGAGGCAGCTCCGTCTGTACCTGCATTAGAAAAGAGCAAAGAAATGAAGGTAAATTATACGGAGCTAAAAGAAAGTCACTCTGAAGGCCTAAGTCTTCTCAGTCCTGTTCCTCCCACCTTTCTCTGAGATCTCATGCCTCAGGATCTCCAGATCCATTGACAGCTCCTCTACTTTCTCTTTCAGCGAGTCCACCTCCACTTGCAGCGACTCTGCTCGCTCTTCAGCCATCTCCTTGTCCAGCGTGGCCATCTCTATGGCGTCTGCAGTATCTGCCATCTCTTCCATGTAGCGGTCTTTGGCCTCCTGCGCCTCCCGTGCTTCCTGCAAAAACACAAACCCCCCCCCAAAAAAACCGAACAGCGTTTCAGTTTCAGAAGTTACAACATACTATAGTCAACTACAGCATCATGAAACAATAAACAATGTATTTTAGTAAGCACGACCAACACAAGGTAGCAAATACTTGGGAAGTGACAAGAAACTGATCCATGCAAACCTGCCAAAACATGGGCGTCCACTGACGGACCAGGCAAGAAAAGTGTTCAGAAAAGCAGCTACGATAACTTTGGAGAAGCAGTAGAGCTAAATAGCTCAGGGGGGAGAATCTGAGGTTAGAATAAGTACCAGTAATGCAACCCACAGATCTGGTCTTTATGGAAGAAAGCCATTGGTAAAAGTCAGTAGTTTGCTACAAGCGGTGTAGTGAAGACGGCGCTCTGGACAGATGAGAGCCAAACCGAACTTAGTGGCCTGCATGCAGAAACTAACAACGAAATAAAACTTAGAACAGGGGTGTCAAACTTCCATTTTGGACCAGATCAAGATCATGAATGTCCTTAAAGAGCCATGTGTGGCTAAAACTATCTTTAACATACTGTTAAAATATGAATAAATATCTGTCTCCGCATTCGACGAGTACGTCTTAAAATGAAAAAATACTGAACATCTTTTCACAAAGATGTGATTCAGCACTATTCAGATAAACACAGATTTGACTGATAAAATAGTATTTAGGACCACATAAATAGAACCTTTAAGTTCTATTTATGTGGTCCTGGACTGCCTCTAGAGTTCAGAGGGCCAGATTAATGGCTATAGCGGGCCGAATTTTCCCCGCGGGCCTCAAGTTTGACGCTTGTGCCCTAAGCTGACAAGGTCAAAGCTCAACCTAAAGCGATGGCGGTGTAACAAAATCTGAAAAAATATAAGGCTATGTATTTTAGATAACGCTATGAGCTAAAATAATTTGATTAAAGCACCTTTTTGGCCTCTTTGAGCTGCTTCTGCAACTCTGCCTGCTGCTCCTGCATTTTAGTCTTCCACTCCTGCAGCTGCTCCAGCTGGATCTTGTGTTTCTCCAGCTCCTTCAGCTTGGCTTTATCCTCGGTTCGCTTCATCTTCAGAGTCTCCAGCTTTTCCTCCAGGTCCTTGACTTGAGCTCGCAGCGACTCTTCCTCCTGAGAGAGAAACAAGTCGACAACACAAGGAGGCAAAATTACGTCTCGTAGGACAGAAATTGAATAACGGCAAGAGATTATTATTAGGTGCCACCACAAAAAAAAACAGAGTGAGTTATTCAATCCGTGAACACCCCCTCCTCTTAAACATTACAGTGTAATGAAGGATCTGCGGAAGATTTCTCCCAGAAAGTAGAACCATGCATCTTCACAATTAAATCCGAATGCACAGAAAGGAGTTCTTAGATGCTTCCAGAAGTTTTGCTCAGAGTTGTATTTTACTCTGAATTTATATGAAATCTCATGCCAGCATGCATGAAACCACAAAAGAACTCTACCTGCTTAGAAACGGCAGGTTCCACCTGGTTAAATAACAACATGGATGAAATGCGACAGAAGTTAACACAACGAGCAGAATGGAGACGGAGAAACTAAATGAATGTGAAGCACGAGCCGGATCTTCACAACAGTCTCTGACCCACCTTGCTGGGTGTAGCTGGAGCTTGAGGAGCCATGGCTGCAGGAGAGCTGCTGGGCTGAGGAGTAACAGGGGCACCCAGCGCCCCCTGCTGGGAGGACAGGCTCACCTCACTGACATCTCCAGACAGAGAGGATGAAAGGCTCTCACGAGATGCCTGTTGATAAAAACCGGTGTGTTAAAGAAGGCTGATAATGGAGGATTTTAAACAATCCAACTGTCTAAGGAGACCTTTTCCCACAGTGAGCGTCCGGGAATGACCCAGTGAAGACAACTTTTCTTTTAAGCCGCATTTCCACCAGGACAAAATCTCTACCTCTTCCCAACACAACAACTCACCGACTCCAATAAACCAGTGCAGGACAACATTTTTAAAATATGGAATCGTTGTCACACCCACCCCCGCTGTGAGGCGACACGGCAGGTGTCTTGACATTTAAAAAAAAAGAGCGTACCCGGAGCGGCAAGGCGAGGCGGCTGGGTCGTACCAATAGGGAAGGGAGGGAGGTGGCAGGCGAGAGGCGTGGCGTGCTCCACTAGCATGGGACGATCATAGACACCATTAGGCCCGGCAGTTACAGGCTACAGTTTATCCTGATATGGTTTCATTCATGATAGCAACCTGCTGTTAGATTACACTCATCACTTCCCAGAGATAATATGAAGAACGTCCCAGCTAGAAGAAGTGTTTCAGAAGAGAATCTTACAATTTGGGAGAATTTGTTCAACAAATTAACATTTAATTGTATTTTTACTTTTTTTATTTTTGTGTTAACTTCATTTTAGAACTTGTTAAGATATCAGCTTTCTCTGCAGCCACCTTTTATAGTCTGCTGCAGTTAAACTGCTCGTGCTTCACGTTTGGTCTCCCCTTCATTTAGTCAGATCTTCTGAAGCTACCTTGGCTTTCCAGCTTTGATTGTAGTCCTATTTAAAAGTAAAGTACTACTGGGTGAGTTTTACTGCATTTAGTGCAAACAATGCCTCTCAACAATTATGCAGCAGTAGTAGTAACGGCTATGAGCCACAAGCAGAGAATTTAGATTTTATTTTCATCCGTTCATTTAATCTGTAGCTCAATGACGTTGGCATGTTTTTCTTGGTTGCTAATGTGAAACAGTTTTCTGTTTCACATGATTTTCAGTTTGTTTCTGATTGGATAAGAAAAGTTAGTTGTTTACCTGCTGCACAGTTTTCCTTTAATAATCTAAAAGTGTATATTTTTCTGTCTAACATTATATTTGAAAAGTTAGAAAGTAATTTATCTTAAAGAACGCTGTACCTTATATAAAAGTTGCATCTGCCTTGTGTTTCTATGGTGTATAAACATACATGGCTTGATGTAAAAAGCATCGCCTTTTTTTTATTTTCTTTTTCTACACAGCTGAAACTGTGGAATACATAATTTGATGTTTCTGGAAAAAATTCTTGAAAACTGCTTAAAAAATATATGCAATGCTAATCAAATGTCACAACAATTACCCAATTTGATGCTACGCTATGCAGACGCTCTGTCTGCTCCTATAAAGGCTGACTGATCTCAGCTTTCTGAGTGTGGCAGACCTGTCGAGAGTCGCACCTACAAGAATTTTGTGATTCATTCATCTCATTTATTTGACCACTTGATCTAGCACACAGACTAGTATAAATTGTTAAACTATAAGGTTTAACACTTCACACCCAAAAGCACAAAATCTTAAAAAAACAATGTCTAAATGTTCAAATTTAAAAAGTGATTTAATCGTAATCATTTCTATTTCTGGATAACTATTGCACCTCCTGATTCAGTAAATCAAACACTTGCTCTAAAAATAAAGAAGCCACATCCTTGTTGTTAGCCTCTGCTGTTCTGTCTGCTTTGAAGAAGCTCACCTTTGCAGAGCGGCGGGTGGAGGACTGGGGAGGAGGAGGAGAGTTGGAGAAGGAAAGGATGGATTCACACACACCCGCAAGCAAGGAAACAGGCACACACACATTCAGCAGTGAAGTACAATAGAAGATTAGAAGCAGGTAAAAAGCAGATTAATCAATGTTAAGTTTTACAGACTGATCACAAGTTGCTGCATGCATAATTTAGTGCCTACTGAAGAGATACAATGTAAAGAAGAGTAAAGAGTAAATTCATGCAGCAACACCCAGAAAAAAAAGTGATGGAAACGTGTTGCTTTGTATCAGCAAGATGATGAAATAATACGTCATGCCAGGTTTGGTGTGAATAGGAACCACCACCAGAACATAAATGTATAGAAACCAAGGCTGGAACAACAAGGGGAAAATTATGCAAAGAAATCTAAAAATGCATCACTGACAAGTAATGCTTTTACGTTCGTGCAAGTTAGTAAAAATATAAGGAGTCACTCCAAAACAAAAGATAGATTACTACATTAGTGAGATGGAGAAAGACCAAGCAGAAGCAAAAGCGCTGAATTTAAACAGGAATACCTTCTTAATGTTCGCTGGTGTCTGCAAACAGTATTAAGAAAAACATCATCAAGTCAACCTAAAAGCTAATAGCTCCATTACACATTTACAAACTGTATTTCCAAAAAGATTAACATTTAACTCAATACAAACTCAACAGGAAACAGAAACAATGTGGTTAACAGTGGTTGAATTTAGTTTGTTACCTGCTTTGTTGTTTTGGGAGTCTCAGGAATGTCTGGAAAGACAAACAATCATCGTTATATCTTCTGACTTGAATGCTTCACAAACATACCTGTTGGAGATCTCTGGTTGTTTCTCACCCTTTTGTTTGAGTGTCTTTGTAAAGCTGGACTCAGGGGTTTCTGGGGAGGTGGCAGCGGAACCCTCGTCAATGACTTGGATCTGCGCAGAGACGAACAGGAGGTCAATTTTGGACGGTAAGATTGAAACAAAACAAAGGAGGCAGGTATTCGTGTCCGATCACTGATGCTGATAGGAGGCAGAGAATTACAATAAAATCTGTAAAAATCACACATAATACTTTTTTTTATATAGAAGTATTATAGAGATATCAGTAAAAGTGGTGCCCAGGGGAGGAACAGCACTATAGGTTTGACTACTAATTTGTGCGGCACATTTTAGAATTATGAATTTAACAGCGCAAAGAAATGCACTCATTTTGAAGTATCTATTTTTTTCTATTCATTTTTTTATTTAATTCCTTTATTATTAATTTAAATATGCGAGTGCATTTTTGAAATAGCTTTTGAGATCTGAACCTGTCAGCAAAACTGTCAGAACAGTTTTATGAATAAATAAATGTAAAATTTAAAGACCTCAAATAGAATCTTTCGAATTATACCATGGTAATTTATCCATGTCAAAAATTGAGATTTACAGGATTAAAAAGAAGAAAAACTACACCACAATCTTGCAGGAGCTAAGGAAAAGTCACGCACTAACATATCAAACTGGTATTTCTTTGGCATATAAGGAATTGAAAAGAACGAACCAACAAACTACACATTCATTTTAGAAAACAGGTTTAATTTTTGTTTGTTTTTGAAATAAATCTGATCAAAATTTCTAATCTGTCAGTGTGTTTACAAACAGTAAGAGAAAACCGAATCTCTGCCTTTGTCTGACTGAATTCAGATATTTGAAATGCATGTATACACATTAGTCCGGCTGAAGTCGAACCGAAAGGGCCTTCTCTTAATCGAGCTAACGCACCCAGAAAATGCTTTTGGAAAACACTTCTTAGCTGAGCTATTAGTAGCCTGGCACTCCACCTTCGGGAAGTGACGAGACTGTGGTAGCGGGAATAACACCGGAATGAGCTGCAACATCGAGTGTAACACAATCAAATAGTACAGTACTTACTAAAGTTCTGTGCTGCAGCGTTGTCGGCCATTTCTTCACTCATTGTGCATATCCTGTTTTTACTCCGTCTGCTTCAATTCTGTCAGCATTTGTTTACTATCTGTGTGACTCTCTAGGCCCATGTCTCCAACTAGCGTCGCGGTGGCGAACGCACTTCCTTCAATGATTCGATTTTCCGAGTGACGTAAACTGGGATAAAGGCTCCCATTCTGGTTAAGCTATCAGCTCGATTTTTGGTCAAAGGCTCGGATTTAGATGTACATGTGAGTGTACCGAGGGCCACAGCAAAACACCTGATGCATCTAGTAGTGCTCCTCATCTGGCAACAAAAACTCCTGGAGGAAACCCCTGGTGGTGAGTAATGTCACAACATCTTCCTTATAAAGTTTAAAACACATTTTCCTCACTAACCTGGGATGACCTGACAAATATCCCGTGATTTTCCTCACAGGTGAAGTAGCGCTTCCCTTGCACGGTGCCATCATTCTTCCCTTTGGGCTCGTCCAGAATGATGCCCACCCATTTTCCCGAGGCAAAGAGCGTTGCACCGATGTAGGCAACGGTGCCTTGCTGGCCCTTACCAGTCACCTCGACTTTGGAGCCAATCTGAAGGAAAAAGCAAAGAGATTCATTTCCAAGAAGCTCTGAATGTGGTGTTCTTTATGGTTTGTGAAAAAGCAACCTACCTTTGGAGGTCTAACACTCTCCACTGTTCCAGTGCTGCTCATTTTGCTGATCAAAGGGCTGGTCAGCTGAGAGGCGTGGGAAATACAGGTGAGGGGGAAAATGTGAAAAATATAAGGGAAGAAAGTCAGTTATTCATGGAAATGTGAAGTTAAATGGGACAAAACAAGAAAAGTGAGCAAACAGACTGGTTATACTCAACATAATATATTCTTTCTTATTACTTACCAAAAGTCTTTGCTCTACACGTTTAATAATCAAATCGACATTACAATTTTTTTAATGAGTTTATAGCTTTAAAACATCTTCAAATAAACAGGAAAATTTAGCTCCATTTTGTATCTCAGTCCAATGTATTTAACAGGAGTCCTGAGGCTGCAGAGCACAGAGGCGGCATCACATACTCAGTCATATGTCCTGCGACCACAAACATCCACAGAAAGCAGCAACATCTCACACAAAGAGATTCTTATAGCAGAAAAAGGCGGCCTGGGGAAAGGTGGCGCGCTTTTTATGAGCTGCAGGGAACCGTGAATTCACGCTGGATTGGATTCTTCCAGTGGAAAAAACCAGAAACATTTAAGGGATTTTAATTACTTTCAAAGTTCCAACACAGGACAGAGTGAGATATTTCTAACAAACCAGGTAAATTTCCCAACAGATGAAAATAATGACAATGTTGCTTCGATGAATAAAATCTACAGATATGAATCCTGCATCTGCTGAAAGGTGAGTACCACAAACTAAATGATTCCTTTACATTAATATTAAAATAAGCTACTAATTATCAATACATTAAATAAAATAAAAATATGCATCACCATCTTGAACGAGTCACTCTTTAACATCAGTAGACCCTGTTACTCACCCGGGGAGTAAATGAATGTCGTCTGTTCATAGCCATGATCGAAAGCGAGAATCTGTTTTACTACCAGTTAAATAACAAACATGGAGGTTCTGCTGCTATTGTTTTGTCTAGTTTTACATTCCTCCCTCTTTACTCTCCCAAAGATAAGCAAATGCAGCCAATCAGGATGACTTTAGGGCGTGATCTTTGCGCTGAATCACAAAAACGTCACAGCTGATCTAAGCTCAAATATGTCGAGATAAATGTTCAGCACAAACCAGAGATGTGAGGATTAGCAGGATCATCCCGGGTATTTAAAGTACAAATAAGTGTTTAAATCATTATTTGAAACATTGTGTGCCAAAGTCACATTAAAGTGCTTTGAGATATCCCCCAAAATTAAATGTTTTTTTCCAGCTTTGTGTGTGTTGCCTGAATGGTAAGACATGGTCAATTTTTCCACTACCAACAGACCCATTTGACTTATTTTATCGACAAGCAGAATGTCCAACCAAAGTTATAATGGTGGCCAGCAAAGGTTCACTGTATTTAAGTACCAAAATGTATTATGGACCTATTGAAATATTAACTGGTGAGCACGAAAATGCAGTATTTACAAACTTGTGAATACATACCTTTTACATATCACCACAGGTGAATACGACATTCCTGCTGTTCATCTGATAATGAATCAAGAATCTGACAACAGATTTTGAAACTTACAAACTCTTCTTAAAATTGGCCAAAAGTGATCAACAAAGAAAATCCTGTTCAGGGTACATGCGCATCTTGATATTAAAATTCAAGATTTTCTAAGGACCTACGTTTTTAGAGTTTTTAGATAGCGTATTGAACGTTTTTAAAGGATATCTATTATTTTTTATAATCAATCAAGACAAAAATGTATACATTTGTTAGACTAGAACCTGAAAATAAACCTGGAATGAACTGTATGGTTGAATAGGCTGAATTACCTCCTCAACATGCAGTCAATTTCCCCAGAGTGCTGCTAATGACCTGATTGTTTGACTCGGGTGTGTTGAAGCAGAGACGCTAAAAGTTGCAGACCCCTGTTCTAAAGCAGACCCTGGTCCTCAAGGCGCACTGCCATGTATGTTTTAGATGCTCCCCTGGTTCCACGCGCCTTATTTAAATTGATGACTGATTAACAGGCTTTTGCTGAGCCGCAATCATCTGAATCAGGGAAGCAGCTAAAACATGCAGGGCAGTGTGCCTTAGTGACCAGGTTTGGGAAAGAAGAGAATCAGACTCTGGCACCCCTGAACTAGAACAAAGTATTTGAAAATAGTCACATTTAATTCCTCATCTTTGTTTTTAGTTACACTACCAGGAGACGCATGTATTACTAGTATTGACATGTTATTTTGTTTACTTTCCAATCAGGTCGAGATTGGCAGCTTTAACTCCCCCTCCAAAACATCGCTATGTTCCATTATTACAACTTCTTCCTCTAGTTATGTTATATTCACCTTCAGATACTAATATGGATTATTTAAATACAAAATTGCATCAGGTCGGAAAAATCTGAATACATTTTACAGCATTTATATTGACAGAAAGCAACATAAATGTCCGTATTAGCCAGCGTTCGCTGCAATGTTAGAAACAATATCCCTGCGTCAATAAATCCCATTGGAAGATAACAGACAGCTCTGTGAAGAAACTTTAATACGATAATTCATACAACTCTGTAGCTCCGGAGATGACAGTAAAACTGAACAACAAGTTGCTCAAAGGCTAGCTAGTCAACTGAAACCCGAAAAATACGCTAATATAGCGGGCTAGAACAAATGTCGTGGGTTTTTTTTACGTAGCTCACCGGGCAAACAGAGAGTTCTGTTGTTGAATGTGGCTCTTTCAAGCATTCATCCAAGCATTAAAACCCTCTGGTGTCAGTTTTGAGATATTCTAGTTTGATAATCCGAGTCTTTTTCAGTTTATGACAGCTCACTTCCGTTGTTCTTCTTCTTGTGGTATTTATTGGCGGTTGCCAAACAACTTAATGAGGCTTTACCGCCCCCAACTGGTAAGGAGTATGAACCCGGATTCTAACATTTACTAAGAAAAATAAATAAACATTAATAATGAATAAATTATGTCCTCCCAAATAAACCAGTACGCTGAAGAAACTGCAACATAGGTGGATAACATTCATTTCCCCAGCACTTCCGACAATTTGGATTTAATTTGAATCTTTTCAAGGTTTCATATAAGAATATTCCCTACTTCCGTTGTTGTTCTTCTTCTCGTTTTATAGCGGATGGAAACCTGGCGCATTACCAACAACCAACATTACGGTTTGTCCCAGAATCAACTGTCCTATCTCATCAAAGAAAAAGAAAAAGAAAACAAAAAAACAGAAATTACATTCTATGTAGCTACAGTTGTGGCCAAAAGTTTTGAGAATGACACAAATATTAGTTTTCACAAAGTTTGCTGCAAAACTACTTTTTGATCTTTGTTTCAGTAGTTTCTGTGATGTACTGAAAAATAATTACAAGCACTTTATATGTTTCAAAGACTTTTATTGACAATTACATGACATTTATGCAAAGAGTCAGTATTTGCAGTGTTGGCCCTTCTTTTTCAGGACCCCTGCAATTCCACTGGACATGCTCTCAATCAACTTCTGGGCCAAATCCTGACTGATAGCAACCCATTCTTTCATAATCACTTCTTGGAGTTTGTCAGAATTAGTGGGTTTTTGTTTGTCCACCCGCCTCTTGAGGACTGACCACAAGTTCTCAATGGGATTAAGATCTGGGGAGTTTCCAGGCCATGGACCCAAAATTTCAACGTTTTGGTCCCCGAGCCAGTTGGTTATCACTTTTGCCCTATGGCACGGTGCTCCATCGTGCTGGAAAATGCATTGTTCTTCACCAAACTGTTGTTGGATTGTTGGAAGAAGTTGCTGTTGGAGGGTGTTTTGGTACCATTCTTTATTCATGGCTGTGTTTTTGGGCAAAATTGTAAGTGAGCCCACTCCCTTGTATGAGAAACAACCCCACACATGAATGGTCTCAGGATGCTTTACTGTTGGCATGACACAGGACTGATGGTAGCGCTCACCTTTTCTTCTCCAGACAAGCCTTTTTCCAGATGCCCCAAACAATCGGAAAGAGGCTTCATGGGAGAATATGACTTTGCCCCAGTCCTCAGCAGTCCATTCACCAAACTTTCTGCAGAAGATCAATCTGTCCCTGATGTGTTTTTTTCTGGAGAGAAGTGGCTTCTTTGCTGCCCTTCTTGACACCAGGCCATCTTCCAAAAGTCTTCGCCTCACTGTGCGCGCAGATACGCTCACACCTGCCTGCTGCCATTCCTGAGCAAGCTCTGCACTGGTGGCACTCCGATCCCGCAGCTGAATCCTCCTTGGGTGATAATCCTGGTGCTTGCTGGACTTTTTTGGATGCCCTGAAGCCTTGTTAACAAGAATTGAACCTCTTTCCTTGAAGTTCTTGATAATCCTATAAATTGTTGATTTAGGTGCAATTTTAGTAGCCACAATATCCTTGCCTGTGAAACCATTTTTATGCAACACAATGAGGGCTGCACGCGTTTCTTTGCAGGCCACCATGGTTAACAATGGAAGAACAATGATTTCAAGCATCACCCTCCTTTTAACATGTCATGTCTGCCATTCTAACCCAATCAGCCTGACATAATGATCTCCAGCCTTGTGCTCGTCAACATTCTTACCTGAGTTAACAAGACGATTACTGAAATGATCTCAGCAGGTCCTTTAATGACAGCAATGAAATGCAGTGGAATTTTCATGACAATGAAGGACTATGCAATTCATCTGATCACTGTTCATAACATTCTGGAGTATATGCAAATTGCTATTATAAAAACTTAAGCAGCAACTTTTCCAATTTCCAATATTTATGTAATTCTCAAAACTTTTGGCCACGACTGTATAACTCCTGAACCACAAAAATACTATTTAAGTATGTATTTATCTTTCCTTACACAGATTTTAAACTAAACTTATGTTTCTTCTTTCTTTTTAAACATCCTCTTTCTATGTTGTATTTCTCACCAAATTTCTCACATTTCCCAGATTCTTTTCTTCAGAAAGTAAAAATCTACTTTAACAGAGGAAATTGACCATGGACGGGTGGCTGATAATGATATTGTGGGAATATATTGCTTTCGATCTAATGACATGTCTGTGACTATCTTTTCTGAATTAAATGCAAAACATTCTCTCTTTGATCTTTTTCTTCCATACCATGGTAGAAAAACTTTTGTTGCTGGATTTTAATCTTCTGTAAAACCTTGCGGTTCTAGAAAGGGGCCAGTTTCCTGTAGAACTGGTCCTGGCCCATGTTATGACCCTGTACTGAAGAGATTCAATTAATGCTGCATTCCATTTGTAGTCGGAAAAATCATCTGAAACGCCCCCCTGAATTTGGACTTCCCACTCAGAACCAAATTTCATCAGTAATAGTAAGCTGTTGTAGAAACATGTATATTTTACAAGACATACTTGTAATACATCTAAAATCAATGTTACATGTAGCACCTGCAGCTCTAAATGTAACAAATTAAAAGCGGTGTTTGCATAATGGAAAATACAGCTAAAAATGATATGCACTTGCACAGACCCCAGAGCTAATTGGTCCCTTGGAGTAATTTAATCTTTTACCTTCACAGTTTTACTTTAACAGTGAAATAAAAATTAAGGTGCAACACTTTTATTCTCAGCAGTATCGAGACAGGATCACAGTTTTCATGCTAGATCAGGGGTCTGCAACCTGCAGCTCCGTAGCCGCAAATTGCTCTCACTTAACATATTGAACAATTAAATATTTCCCAAATATTTTTTGTGTGATTCTTTTTGTACTTTTCGCTCATTAAAAAAAGCCCTGCCTGCCCTGACCCTTTCGGGCTAGAACCGCCACTGCTAGCAGAGTAACCCAAAACATCGTAATCAACTGTTTCGTTCTGAGGAATAAAGGTAACTCCCCTCATTTCCACTTACAGAGCAGCCACAGGGCAGCTGTCCTAAATGTTCCACAACAAATCCTAAGTGCCTGAGCCTGAAAATCATCTAATTTCTTTAACACTATTTTTGCAGCTGCATTATAATATGTGTACCCAGTAGCCGGAACAGATCTTTTTACTGATCAATCAGTTGAACATCTCATTAGATTCAATACTTTTTTACATTTTGTGCTCATCTTTTGAACATGTACATTATATGTCAAAAAGAGTGAAACCATATCCCTAAAAATTTATAGACTTTCACTTCTATAACTTGTTCATACATTTTAATCTGCACATGTAGGCTCTTTTTTCTAGTAAATAAGACTGCTTTATTTATCGACAGAAGATTTAACTCCCAATGCACATGACCATTTTTCCACAGTATTTACCAACCTTTGGCATTCTACTCTTTAAACTATTGTGTTTGCCTATCTTCCACAATGATCTACCATCAGCAAAGACCTTCCGATGTCAGTTTGTCCGTCAGAGAAGACATCATTTATCATGATAGAAAAAAACACAGGACTTATAACACTTCCCTGAGGAGTACCATTATCAACCAAGTATCTTATTGAAAATGCTGTGCAAATGTTAACCTGAATAAACCTATTAAACATAAAATCCTCAATCCAGTCATATGTGCAACCAGTTATCCCTATCATATGTAGTTTAATCAACAATCCCTCTTTCCACATTATGTCATATCCTTTTCCTTTGTCAAAGAAAACAGCTACTGCAGATTCCTTGTTGACTTGGGCTTTTCTGGTAGACTTCGTGGTTCCTCTCCCTTCTCTAAAACCATTCTGATGGGGAAGTGTAATTCCCCTACTTTCTAAAAAAAAATACTATTCAGTTTAACACCTTTCCATTATTTCCCCTAAGTGTTGTTCTGGCCATTTTCAGTTCTTTAGATTTTCAATCATTTTTGTTTTTTGTGGGTCTCTCATTGAGAGAAAGTTTGGGGCATAATGTTTCCCTTTGGTTCAACTAACCATTAGTTGAGGTTAAAATCACACGCACAGAATATACTATCTATTAATCACTTTCAATCCCTTCAAAACAAGTTTAGAAGGTGACCAAATTTATTATCACCTTATACATTTTTCTCAGGGGTATTTCAAAGCATTTCTTTTGGAAATAACTTGAGTTTCAGAGACAAATATAACAAGATTTGTCAACGGATAGGCTTAAAATACATGTTTGGAAACCACTTCTCCTATATTCTCCTCTTTCCCTCCAATGTTATTTCAACTTTTAACTTTACGTTCTCTTTGTTTTTTTTACTCTTCATAGAATCTGCTTTTGGTTCTATAGATGATACACTTGGGCAAATCTTTCAAAGTTTAACCTGTCTCTCCTAGACAAAGCTATAGGCCGAGCTTTCGCTGCTACTAACTTTATGTGCTCTCTTTCCTCTTATAGCCGTTAAAACCAACTCAGAGCTTATCTCTTAAAATGTGTTTAACTGGGATGTATGTATGATTTTTTTTAAAGTGCCTTGAGGTGATGTGTGTTGTGAATTGGCAGTAAATAAATAAACTGAACTAAATTGAATTTACTTGCAATGACTAGTTGATCATTTGAAGTCCAAGGTGTTTTAACGTATGAATCTGTTTAATCTTAAAATGGTAACCTACATCAGCGTTTTCTCTTCTTCAATCAAATGAGTATCTTATTTGTCTTATTGTTCAAGGCTGCAAATGTCCATTTGTGGGTGACAGAAACTGTGATGGACCGGGCAGTAAAGGACAGTCAGGCACAGGTTATAATTTAAAAAAAAAGGGGGGGGGGGGGGGGGGGGGTTATTTAACCCCAAAAAGAAACTTGGGTATATATAAAATTGAACTATCTCTTCAGCATACCATCGGGTTTGGCAAAGTCCTGGTAATATGGCATTCATTTGATTCTGATGTGTTGGAACAGGGATAGATCTAAAAGCTCTTGAGGGTCAGAGTTGCATCAGTAAATATGTACACCTACATACAGTCACTATTAATATTTAAATTCATCCTTCATGTATACCCGCTTATCCTTAAAGGGTGTGGGGGCTTGTGTCTCCCTCTCTAGAGGTCATTTGGAAAGATAACACCCGGGTCAGGTCGCCAGTTCTTCGCAACGCAACATGGAGACACACAAACACACTCATTTAATACAATAAGGCTTTATATTTTTAATCTACAAATTATTTTTTTAAGGTTCTGTGGCCACAGCGGCCTTTATTTGCAGTGGATAGTACAGAAAGGGGGAGAGACATTCTGCAATGTCCACGGGGCGGATGATGCCCCTTATCTTTGATTTAATGCTTTGATGTAGGGATGTAAGAAAATATCAATACACCTATATATCGTGATATTATATTTACCAATAATGTATCAATATTCAAAACAAAAATATAGATTTTTAAAAAAAGGATTTGAATAGAACCATTAATGATGACAGTAATTTTTGTAGTAAAATTAAAAGTATAACTGGTAGTTTGTGGCTTTTTTCATCTTCTTCGTTCCAGTGAGAGAGACGGCATCCATCCCACTTTGGATGGAGCAGCTCTTCTTTCTAGGAATATGGCCGAATTTATTAATCCTCCAAAACACTGACAACCCAGGGTCCAGACCAGGAAGCAGAGTCGTAGTTTAACCCACCTCTCTGCTGCTTCTGTACTGTTACCCCCCCATTACCCTATAGAAACAGTGTCTTGCCCACGGCCAAAATTAAATGGATTAAAAGTTAAGCCAACAAAAGCAAATTATGGAAATCTCATAAAAATAAATACAACTTTGACTGAAAATAAATCTATTAAATGTGGTTTATTAAACATAAGATCTCTCTCCTCAAAGACTTTGTTAGTAAATGACTTGATTTGTGATAATCACATTGATTTGCTTTGTCTCACAGAAACCTGGTTGCAGCAGGAGGATTATGTCAGTATAAATGAGTCAACTCCTTCCAGTCATTTAAATTTTCACATTCCTAGAAATACTGGGCGAGGAGGAGGAGTTGCAGCCATTTTCCGTTCTGATTTACTAATTAGTCCCAGACCAATTGATAGCTACAGTTCTTTTGAGCATCTAACCCTTAATTTTCCTCATCCAAGTTGCAAAACATTAAGACCATTTTTGTTTGTGGTTTTGTATCGTCCACCAGGCCCTTACTCTCAATTCTTGGATCAGATCTCACATTTTTTATCTGATATAGTATTAAATACTGATAGGGTTATTATAGTGGGGGACTTCAATATTCATGTGGATACTGAAAGTGATAGCCTAAATGCAGCCTTTAATGCTATTTTAGACTCAATTGGCTTTACTCAAAAAGTACAGGGATCGACCCACTCAGGTAAACACACTTTGGACCTTGTACTGACATACGGTATTGAGTGTGAGGAAATAACAGTCCACCCACATAACCCGGTCCTGTCTGACCACTTCTTGATAACTTTTGAATTTACTTTAACTGACCATCTTAAATCTGAAAGAAAATTTCATTATAGTAGAACTTTATCAGACAATGCTGTAACAATTTTTAAAGAATCTGTACCATTCTTACTTTCCTCAGTGTCTCAGAGTAACACAGTGGATGGCAGCAATTCTATCTCTAACCCTTCAGAAATTGATGGTCTGGTTCACAGCGTTACGTCCTCATTGCGTTTGGCATTAGATAGTGTAGCCCCCTTAAAAAAGAAAGTGGCTAGCCATAGGAGGCTGACTCCTTGGTTTAACGCAGAGTTGCGTACTTTAAAGCAGAATACTAGGAAGTTGGAGAGAAAATGGCGCTTTACACATCTAGAGGATTCCTATTTAACCTGGAATAACAGTCTACTGCTGTATAAAAAGACCCTTCGACAAGCTAGAACAGCATATTTTTCATCATTAATAGAGGCGAATAAAAACAATCCTAGGTTTCTTTTTAGTACAGTTGCCAAACTTACACAGAGTCATAGCTCTGTTGAGCAAACTATTCCCCCGGCTCTTAGCAGTGATGATTTTATGAGATTCTTCATAAATAAAATAAATTTTATTAAAAATAAAATCATTGGCACCCTCCCAAACATGAGTACTTCTTCCTCAGTAAATGAGTCAGTATCGGAAAGAACTGTAGAACCTCAGTATTGCTTAGGCTGTTTTGATTCAGTCGAGCTTTCAGAATTATCAAAAATATTAGCCTCATCTAAATCTTCAACTTGTATTTTGGACCCAATCTCAACCAAATTATTTAAAGAAGTGTTCCATTTGGTTCCTGGCCCCATTTTGGATATGATGAATCTATCCTTAGTAAACGGATACGTACCACAGGAATTTAAAATAGCTGTAATTAAACCTTTACTCAAGAAACCTTCCCTTGATCAAGATGACTTAGTGAATTACAGACCTATATCTAACCTTCCTTTCTTATCCAAAGTCCTTGAGAAAATAGTTGCTAATCAAGTCTGTGAACATCTAAACAGTAACGAGCTGTTTGAAGAGTTTCAGTCAGGTTTTAGAGCTCATCATAGCACTGAAACAGCACTGGTGAAGGTTACTAATGATATTCTCATGGCCTCAGATAATGGACTGGTGTCTGTTCTGGTTTTGTTAGATCTCAGTGCTGCTTTTGACACAGTCGATCATAATATTCTCTTAGAAAGGCTTGAACATGTTGCAGGGATCAAAGGAACAGCACTAGGCTGGTTTAAATCATATTTGTCTGATAGATTCCAGTTTGTTCATCTAAATGATAAATCATCTTCACTCTCAAGGGTTACTTGTGGAGTTCCACAGGGTTCTGTCCTTGGACCAATTCTTTTCACCATATATATGCTTCCAGTTGGTAGAATCATTAGACAGCATGGGATAAATTTCCACAGCTATGCCGATGATACACAACTATATTTATCCATAAATCCTGATGAACCCAGTCAGTTAGGTAGATTACAGGCATGTCTGGAAGACATAAAAGCATGGATGACCCTAAACTTTTTGCTTTTAAATTCTGACAAGACAGAAGTTGCTGTCTTTGGACCAGAAGTTCTTAAACAGAAACTGATTAGTCAATCACTTCATCTGGATGGCATTAAATTGTCCCCCAGTAATAACGTAAAGAACCTCGGCGTTATTTTTGACCAAGACTTGACATTTAAATCCCATATTAAACAGGTTTCTAGGATTTCTTTCTTTCACCTCCGGAATATTGCTAAAATTAGAAACATCCTGTCCAGGAGTGATGCTGAGAAACTAGTCCATGCATTTGTTACTGAATTTAAGATCCTTCTTCTTACATACAAAGCCCTTAATAATCAAGCTCCATCATACATCAGAGATCTAATTGTTTCATATGTTCCCAACAGAGCACTTCGCTCTCAGACTGCAGGTTTACTTGTAGTTCCTAGGATTTCTAAAAGTAGAATGGGAGGCAGATCTTTTAGTTATCAGGCTCCTCTCCTGTGGAACCAGCTCCCAGCTTTAGTCCGTGAGGCAGACACTCTGTTTACTTTTAAGGCCAGGCTTAAAACTTTCCTTTTTGATAAAGCTTATAGTTAGAGTGGCTTAGGTCATCCTGAGCTATCTCTGTAGTTATGCTGCTATAGGCTTAGACTGCTGGAGGACAGACTTACCAATTTTCTTCACTCTGCTACTTCCTTTTCTCCTACGACTCTCCAGTTGTATTACAGTACATTCTGTTATTTCGACTGTTAACTTTGTTTTCTCTCAGTGTTTTTCTCCCCATCGAAGATACACCTGGTCTGGTATCCTGCTTGGCTGCAATGCCCTGTTGGACGGGGGTCATCGACTGGGATGATCCTCTCAGTAACTGAACATCCACTGTGTCCTGTTATCAACTTTTTACTTTCTGTAACATAGAAAGTTCTCTTATATCGGATCTTCTGTTCCTTCTGTGTTCTGCTCTGTCTTCTCAAACCCCCAGACGGTCGTGGCAGATGGCCGCTCCTACTGAGCCTGGTTCTGTTGGAGGTTTCTTCCTGTTAAAGGGGAGTTTTTCCTCTCCACTGTCGCTACATGCTTGCTCAGTATGAGGGATTGCTGAAGGATTGCTGTGGTTGGAAATCTGCCCAACCTCACGCCAATGACTGACGCAATCTGCTGGGATTCCTTAAATAGGAAACTTTTTAACTGATTGGAATGTTTGTATAATTGTATTGAAATGACTTCTTGTTAAGTGCCTTGAGATGACATCTGTTGTGAATTGGCGCTATATAAATAAACTGAATTGAATTGAATTGAATTGAATTGAATTGAATTGAATTGAATTGGATTAACTAAATCTAGTAATAAAACTGAATGTGTTAAAGTATGAAGCAGGTTGGAGTGTTTAGAATGCTGTGATAGTTTTCCTACTGTTAAATTGAGTTTTAAAAATCCCAATATAGTCTTACTCATAATAGTATCGCGATATATCATATCGTCTCCCCTGTATCGGGATACATATCGTATCGGCAGATTTTTGCAAATACACGTCCCTGCTTTTATGTATCATGTTCTGTTTATGCTTCTTGCTGTTTTTACATTATATGCTTTGTAATGCCTTGATGTATCTGTGTATGCTTCTTGCTTTATTGCTGATTTTGCTTATATGCTTTGTTTGTGTTTTACTGCTATTTCTATTTTACCTCTTAATCATGTAAAGCACCTGGAATCACCTTGTTGTTGAAAGTGGGCTATACAAATAAAATTGCCTCGCCTTGCCTTATTCATTATTAACGATAAAAAAAAATTGTTAATTAATTTTAAACATTTATTATTTATGTTCATGAAATGGAAGTATGTTTCTAATTTTTCATTGTAACAGCCCAAAAACATATTGTACTGATTTAAATGTATTGTATATTTTCTAATTACTAGACATAATAACAACAGTTTAGACGCACAAAGTAAAACGTGTTCCTCCTTTTTACAGTTCTTTTATTGTTTTCCAAGACAACCCCATCTACTGTATGCATGAATTTGAATTCCTCCGCCTTGTGTTGCAGCTTCTGGAAAGGATAGCACCGCAATTAGCCGAAGGCCCGACCGCAAGCGACCAATCAGGTGGCGGAGAGGAGGTTGTTCCCGGACCGGCTGCCGGCTTGGCAATCACACGGGACACCGAGTCCCGGTCGGCCGCAGTTCAGCCCCGTGGCGGTGACACCTCTGACAGCGAGCGGACCGACACCAGACTTC